>CAUYRT010092485.1:0-11609 GCA_963574885.1 Lepilemur ruficaudatus | reverse complement strand
AATAAAAATACTTGAATATAATAAAAAATAATTGATTTAGAGCTTCTAACATAGTACCAGATACATAGTAAAAGCTCAATTAAATAGAAAGAAATAAGCCAGACAACTAAAAATATAGTAAAAATTAGCCGGGCATGGTGGCACGTGCCTGTAGTCCCAGCTACCTGGGAGGCTGAGGCAGGAGGATCGCTTGAGGCCAGGAGTTTGAGCTTGCTGTGAGCTAGGCTGACGCCATGGCACTCTAGCCTGGGCAACAGAGTGAGACTCTGTCTCAAAAAAAAAAAAAAAAATAGATGCAGAGTTTCAGTACCACAACATAAAAAGAGTTCTGGAGATGCATGGTGGTGATAGTTGTACTGCAATGTGAATGAATGTACTTAATACCACAGAACTGTAAACTTAAAAATGGTTAAGACAGTAAATTTTATGTTATGTGTATTTTGCCACAGTTAAAAATAGTAAAATAAAATAAAAATGGGCTTTCTGGCATGGATTACCTTTGGAAGTAGCTGTCTGTCTGTGGATATATGTAGGTAAGATAATGTAGCAAAAGTAATTAATGTATCAGATAAAGATCGTTTAGATGATTTCCTATGTTGTTTCCAGGACATAGAAAACAACTGTGGCCAATATGTCAATGTGAGGCTTAATGATAAACACACAAATAGCCAGGATGGTAGCACTTCTAAATTTTGTTGTAATTTGCTGCACAAAGCACCACTGAGGTACAACTTACATCACTTGTCTTCTAGCAGGCAGTTAAAAATACCGCAGTTGCTGGTTTACCTGGTCTCATTATACATTTTTCAGTCCCAGGGAATCCTGCTGAACAAAGTGTTACCCAAAAGTGTTATGCAATTTACAACTCCCGGAGGCATGCACTATCTTATGTCTTGCCTTAGAAATAGTCCTGTGCACATATATCTCCCTAATAAAACATAGTTTTCCTGAAATGGGGGTTATTTTACTAATCCACCCCTTCACTGTTACTCCTACCCCTTTCCTCCTCCCAGCTATAGTATCACATTTAGTATTAATACATAGTCTTTAAGTATATTTTATTACAATATCTATGAATGACTTTGAACCTCTAATAACTGGAATGAGAAAGCTCCTTTAATACCCCTCCCAGAAATTGCCAAATCTCAAGGCAGTTCCAAACCACCATGTGTGCCTTTAATATATATTAAAGACCACAGCCAAAAGTCTGCTTCACGACATTTTTGAAATTTGACCATGAATGAGTCGGTTATGGGCTAGAAGTGTCATAGGAGAATCTAAGTAATAGGATGCAAACCGGCCCCCAGTAGGGGGGGTAGTTCTAATCCCAGCTGAAAGACTAACTTTCTTTATATTTGGCCAAAAGCCTTACTTTTTGACTCAAAAATGGGGAGGAGTTAACCAGGTCAGTGGTTTCCAACCTAAGGTCCTTGGTCATCTTAACAAAAAAGGTAATAAAGGGGATCCTCAAGCCAGTTTAATATTTCAAAACTTTAAAGAAAACAGAACACTTTATTATATAGCTGCCCCAGTTAGCTAAATGTTAAGTTCCTTTGTTTTTCCCTAGAATTATAGCAACTAAGCACAATAACATTAGTAAGTACAGTTTTTCAGGAGAAAAACAACTCTTTGAAGTTGGGCCTTAAGAAAAAAGGTAACGGAAGGGTTTGGGAGGGTATAAAAAAGATTGTAAAGTGCTGTTTTAGCTGATCTGTGGCTAAAATCCCCTGAAATTCTTCTGGGCTCCTATATCTACTTGCCCCTCTTGTCTTTTCCAGTGAGGACTAGAATCTTCACTTACCTGAGATAGTGGAAACAGATGAGTAATGAACTTCTTGAACTGCTGCCTTCCTTGGGTCTAAGGACAGTTGTGAGCTTTCATCAGCGCACCCCGATGCCTCTTACACCCATGCATTCAGACCTTTTTAGGTGGAGGGCTTTGGATAGGCAAAAAATGGCAAAGTTTCCCACAGCCAAGCTGGTCAGCAAGCAGGCAAGTTCTTTGGAGGTTAGATGCAGTAAGTGCCACTTCACATTTTCCAAAGCCTATGGGATGGATGTCGCAGATTCTGACTCCCACAGAGAAGTTGTCTGCCCAGTTTGAAGGGGAAATGCTACTGCAGCACCCAAAGCCACTCCTTATTAAGGCAGCTTTAGCTCAGCTGTCTTTGCAAGAGGGAGGAGAAAAGGGTGGATCTTGTTCCAACATTGGCTTCTAAGTATCTGGAAGCAAAATCACCCTATGTCCCAGCAAATCCGCATGTTTGCTGAGCCTCACCTGCCTCAATCAATCAATTGCCTCCAAACCTCAATCAATTGTAGAAATAAGTATCTCCCAAAAGAAAATCTTTTGGCAGGGAGAGGGTTCTTTTTTCATTTCAGGATATTATGGGGGTACAAACATTTTGGTTACATGGGGAGAGGATTCTTTATAGAGGAATTCATTTAATTATTTCAATTTAAAATCTTGAACATTCCTAATCCTGGAGTCCTCACTGATTCATAGGCGTACACACACACACACACACACCCCAGCCCTGAGCAAGTGTGGGTCAGACATGCAGCTAGCTGCTAACTGACTTGTGCCTTTCTAGCCATAAGCGAAAGAATAGAGCCTGGAACTGAAGAATTGAAACTGTCAAGAGCTTCGGAACAACTACTGCGGATTGACATTTGGCCAAGGCAAAGAGAATCAAAGGCAGCAAGGGCAAGCTAGCAATGAATTAAACTGATTAAAGCAGAAGTGCAGTGATCTTCAGCAGGCTAAGGTCCGGCTTTCCAAGACCCAAGACCAAGAATAACAGCACTCTCATTTTTTACTTTATTAATCTCAGCATCATACTTTTTCACTGTGTGACCTTGAGCGAGTTGCTTAATCTCTCAGTGCTTTACTGTTTCAAATATGCTGAACTGTCCAGAATAATAAAGCATCACTTCTCTTTCTCCCAGCAGGTCTTGATGATTGAATGCATGCTTGCATGTATTAAAATTAAACAATGTAACCAATATTGTGAGCAACAATTCTAATCTGTATGAGTGTGTGTGTGTGTGTGTGTGTGTGTGTGTGTGTAGTGGCGGTGTGGCTTTGTTGGGGATGGATGCCTCTCCTCTTATAGTAAGTGTTGAAGTTTTAATGACTGTCATCCTCCTTGTGCTCAGGCTCTGCAAAAATTGAGTAACTCAACTCACTCCATGGACTGGGGAAAATCACCACAGTCTTTTCCTCAGGGTGGGCTTTTCTGACCCAGGCAGCTCCAGAATTGACTCCCTTTGGGCCCCAAGGGCACTCCTTGCCCTTGCCTTGGAGTTGGAGGGGTCTATCAGAGCTACGGTTACACACTAAGCCATCGCAGAAAGCAACCAAACTGTTCTGAATGACAATTTCAGGAGCAGGAATCCTAGAAATGTCTGTCTGGGTTTTGCTGTTGTTGTTTTGTTTCAGAAGAACAAGATCTGCCCAAAGGACACGAACAAACTTGCTGGAGAATATACTATGGTCCTTGTTTCCTTCTCTACTCAAGTCCCTGACTATACCATCTTAATGGCTAACTAGCAAACATGTGCCTTAAAAAATATTTAGTGGTAAGAGTTCAATGTACAAATCTGCCTTTTGAAAAAAATGTGCATATGACATTATAATGTTAAATAGAAAAAAGTAAGATAAAGTACAATCACAGAAACATAAAAATTGTATAGGAAAAAAGATCAGATCAAAATATTAAAATGGGCATTTCTTGATTTCTTCATTTTTCTACTCTTCTGTATTTTACACACTGTATTAAAATGGATAATTTTTATAATGAAAAATTGAAGTTTTAGGGTTCTTTTGTGGTTTTTTTGTTTTTGGGGTTTTTTTTTTTGCCTTGGAAAGGTTTCAAGCACCAAGTTCGGGACAGGGAGCCAGGAGTCTCAAGTACAATATTAAATAAATATGTGCCCTTATTAAGTCATTTCCCTTCTCTGGGCCTCTGTTTTACTCTTTCATGGAATGGGGTAGGAGACTGGTAAGGAAATGTGTCCCTAGAGACCATTCCAATTTTGCTCTTCATTGTTTTATAGCCAGAATCACTGGGCTAGCTGAGCTGCCTGCAGCCTTTGCAAATTGAAGTCTACAATAGGACGTTGAGCTCTCTGGTTTTTAGAGCCAACAATTGATTGGATTTTCCAGTTTTTCTGCAATGTGATTATGCATTATTTTTATCATGAAAAAGTAATGTACATGCCATTGGTTCTAGGGCACAGAGTGGAAAAGAAGAATGTAAAAAGAAAACTAGAATAAATCCCAAAACAAGATGTTGAGTGAAAAAAAAACTAGTTGCAGAATGACACATATGTTAAGATATTACTTATGTAAATCTTAAAAACACACAGAACAGTTCTACATATTATTTACTGGGAGAGGGGAGAAGGGAGAAAGGAGGCATACTCTTATGCAAAAGTACAAAAACAAAATGGAAGAATACATACCACGTTCATCTTAGTGCTTGCCTCTGGAAATGGATGGAGAAGAATGAGACTGGAAATAGGGGACAGAATTTAACTTGTCTGTAATGTTTTATTTCTCCCACTGAAAAAAAATCTAAAGTAAACTTTATGTTTTTTAAAATGTTAACAGTTTGTCAATTCTGAGAGGTGTGTTTTTTTATATGGATGATTCTCAGTGCTTTTCAGTATTTTTCTAATTACTCAAAATAAAAACATAAACAATTTCTCAAAGCAAAAGGTTGGATTATTTCTTGTCTATATTTTAAAATATTTGTGAAACGTTCATGGGTTATTTTAATAAATGACAAATGAATTTATTCTTAAAACTGGGGAAATAGAAAAGAGAAAAAAGTAACAAGAGAAAGAAAAATGAAAGAGGGAGTCACTGGGATAAGATAGAGAGAGGCCCTGGCAGCCTCGGGACCTTTTTGCCCCAAAGTAACAAACAAATTCCTATTCTAGACCATAAGCCAAGAATTTAACGAATGGACCTATTACAAGATTGGCGCTCCCGGGTATTCCAGACTTCACCCCCCCACCATATGTTTTAAAACCCCTCTCTGTTCCATTGATTTTCTCCGGACAGAAACTTCCAGTGAGTTTCCTCCAACTGCCTAGCCTTTCAGGGACAAATTTTCCATCTCTGCTTCCAGGGTGGCTGTTACAACACCACAAATCACCTTCTGCCATCCCTTCTTGAGCCAAATTCCTACTGGTTTCCAGGAATCATATGGGGAATATGGTTCTCTGAATTTATTCCCTCACAGTACTTAGCTCACAACATTTCTTAAACTAAATGTCTTACTACAAAAGTTGAACTTGCTGAAGATAAAGCTTTCCATTTTTCCCTATTGTCCTGGCTCAAGCTAAATCCCTGTCACAGCCACAAATGCCATGTTTATCCCCCAACTCTGAAGAAATCTCAGGCATCCTGGTCTCTTTGCTGCATATGGATTGATCATTGAATCAATTTGTTTTCATCAATTCACTGGCTCCTGATTTCTCCAATGGCCCCTTTTGTCAGCCCTTTTCCCCCATCCCTAATCTATAGACTCTCCTTTCTTTTTGAGGGCACCTTGTAATATGATGTTTTTGAGGGGCTCTTTCTGCCCTGACCTCCTGCCATACCCAGGAGCCTTAGGCTCTCTTGGCTGATGTAACTGAAGTGCTGGCTCCAGACTTTGCTCTGAGGATAGCAATGACCTTGCATCCAGCTACACAGTATGCTAGGAAAACAGTTGCAGTTAAACAAGATATGAATCCCGGGCAACATCAAGGGGAAAGTTGAAGGCCCTGCTGATAAGTAAGAGGAGGTAGTTTGGGAAGGTGGTCAGGTGGGGGGAGAGTGCTAAATGCAAGGGATAAGCACAGGCATCACGTGTTTAGAAGTGAGAGTTCCCCTTACCTCACTGTTCAAAGAGACCACTGATAGAGAAATCTAAGGGAAGGGATCAGAGCTTGGCCTGTAATCATCATTCTGTCCCTGATATACAGTGTGGCTTTGGGAAACTCACTTAAAAGTCTCTGAAACTCAATTCCTCCATCTGGAAAACGTTACCACAATGGAAACTGTTACTGTGGGAAAAGACCTTAGAGATCATTTCTAGACCAAGCCCCCATTTCACAGTTTGAAAACTCTGAGGCCCAGAGAGGGGATGCAACTTGTCCTACATGGTCATCAATATTTACCTTTCCTAAGTCCACAAGGATGTTTGTGAGGCCAAATGAAGTCAAACATAGGAGCCCTTGGGGCCCTTTAGAAGAGAGGGGCTATGGAATCATAAGGCATTACTGTTGACAGCCTTAATGCCTGTGTTCCCTTAACATAACTTTGTCTCCTGAATGAAGACACACCAGTATAGGATTTTACTTTCTCAGGACTATTGAATAAACAGCTGTCTCCCTCAGCTGGCCATCTTAGCAGTGGGGATGGAAGCTCTCTACCCTACCATCCACTGCTCCCTCTCCTACCTCAGACTGTCTCAGCTGCTTGAGCACTCTTTTTACCCGAGGGTCTAGAAACAGCTTCTCCCTGAGCATTCTCCATGTGACACGCAGGATTTCAGTCCCATAAGTAGATGACATAAAACAGGGCCTCCTTCCCAGAAGGTTATCGGGAGTGGGGTCAGAGCCACGCAGATCAGAGAAGGGCTGAGGAAGCCTAAAAGGACAGTCCAAAAGGCAAAGTAAAGAGCATACCTAGGAGCACACTTTTCCTTTCAGGACATATTATGCCAAAACAGACTTTGATTTCAAAGTGTAATTTGAGAATGCTCTTGTCTGTATGTGGCCTGCTTGTCTGAGGCAGGCCTGTAGATACTTCAGTCTAATAAACTGAATTTTCAGAAAACAAAGGAATTTCATTCCTGGTGTTAAATGCATCCACTTGAGGCCTCCATTAGCCAATGGTACTCAGTGCTGGAAGATATCAAAGTCATACCTGAGGGTAGAACATTAAAGGTAAAAATCAAAGGGAAGAGATTAATTCACCTACTTACTTTGAAAAGATGCTGAAGCATCTTTCACTGGTTGGCTAGAAGTGACCTGGACTTAATGAATCATGAATTACTGGGGTCAAGAATATCATTACATCACCACCTTATTTGGACAATAAACAAATGAACCTTTCTCTTTATTCAGATGCTAAATCTATGTAAGCCTAGCTACTAAAGCATTATTGAACTAGAGCCAAAAAACAGTGGCTTATAGGAAAATGGTAGAATCAGTGGCAAGGAAGGCTGATTCCAGTTCTTTTCCCAGGTCTGTTCAGCAATATCCTGACTCTTTGGCCCCTCAGCACAACTAGTGGACACCATCTTCAAAAGTTAAGTGGCATATTTGGGCCTTCTTGAGAGACAAAGTGACAAACTGAGATTTTGGTTACTCCCACTACATACCATCGCCATATCTCTGAGTAACAGAGCAGGCACACTATAATCTTCCCCACATATATACATACTGGAAGGATCTTGGTGAGCCATGGTCTGGGATTTTATAACCAACACCTTAGTCTTCGGTTATAAAGCATGCCTCATTCTTTAAAGCCTAACTCCCAAACTGCTTCTTTCTCAGGTGAGTGTACGTTTTGGTTTAGTTTTAAGTCAAGCCATCTAGATCCGGAAAACCCACTATAGCACTAGCACAATTCCCCTTCATTTCACCTATTTAGACAAATAGATTTGACTGTGTCATTTATGAATCATCTCAACATGCTAAGGTCACAACTTTGCACATATAGGTCTTGGTATGGGAAAAGGCAATTTGACCTGTATACATACATACAACACACATTTGACAGACACTAAATATAGCTTGTCCCTTGCCAAGAGATACAGTGTATAGGCAGCTCATAAATAGAAGCACATAGAGATGTATATACAAATACAGAAAGCCAGTAAGGGAAAATGTAACTGAACTGCCCCAAGGGGAGACTGAGAACACTGAACCTATACTGAGTACACCCCCATTAGTCTAAGCAAAGAGAGACTTGAGAAGAGAACAGTTATTCCATTGTACAAAGAAGCTGTATAACAGCATCTACTAACTCTCTAGGCCTTGGACAAAAAGTGTCAACAAGTCAACACAGAGCTCTGTGAAGGACAGAGCTCTTTCACAAATGCCCACCTGGCTGAGCATGCTGGAAGCCTCAAGGACTAGAATATCAAGGCCACCAAGATGCCAAATAAACCCTAAATTCTATAAACCAAATGAATACCCTTTTCATGACCTAGTCTTTTCTGTTAATATTTCCTCAATCAATGGTTACTTCAGTCATAGAGGTGAAGTTTGTTGCTATAAATAAACTAACTAACTATCCCCCAATATCCCCCTCTACCCAAATGGAGTGGTAATAGAATCTGAAGCATGCCACACTACCTCTCTTTCAGGGTTGAGAGGAAGAAAGTTGATTAATACTATGGATACCAACTCTGCTCTGTTGGGTTCACAATGACCAGCTAAAGTTCCCTGTGCCCATATTTCTCTACAACTCATAGCACCTCAAGTTTTGGATCCAAACCCTAGCCATGGACCTCGGATGCAATAACTAGGTCCTTGTCTTATTCCACCTGTGCCACAGTAACCCCAAACAGCAATTACTGTAGGGCCAAGCTCCTTTATTGCTCCCTCCCCCAACCTCAGTCTTCTAGAACAGTGATAGAAATGTTCTACCCATGTGTTGCCCAATATGGTAGCCACTAACCATATGTGGCTACCAAGCACTTGAAATGTGGCTGAATTCCAACTCCTACAAAGCAATTATAAGAAGCCCTGTCCTCTAGGTGTCAACAAGCTGAGTGGGAAATCTGGACTTCTACTTCCACCTGGCAGTAACAAGACAACAACTCCCTTCCCCTGGAGTTGGAACTCCTGGAGCTGGAGCAGTGTGAGAGAAATCCAGCCAAAACAGAAAGTTAAAATAAGATCCAGAATCTCAGAACATACTACAAAAATGTCCAGATTTCTATAGAAAATCACTCATCATTACCAAGAACCAGAAAGATCTCAAATTGATTGAAAAAAAGGCAATCAAGAGGCGCCAAAACCAAGATGACAGAGATATTAGACTTACCTGACAAAGACTTTAAAACAGCCATGATAAAAATGTTTCAATATAAGCTAGAAACACCCTTGAAACAAATTAAAAATAAAAATTCTCATCAAAGAAATAAAGGATATATAGATAAATCAAGTAGAAGTTTTAGAAATGACAAATACAATAACAAAATTTAAAAACTGAATGTATGGTCTCCACAGCAGAATGGAGAACACTGATAAAAGAATCGCCTAACTTGAAGATAAATGATAGAAATTATCCAATCTGAATAACAGAGAAAAAAATAGACTGAAAAAATGAACAAGTTCTCAGGGACCTGTAGGACTACAAAAAGAAGATCTAACTTTTCTGTCATCAGAGGAGGCCTGAAACAGTAGAAGGCAGGACATAAAAAGTATTTGAAGAAATAACACTCAAAAACTTACCAAAAACTTACTAAACTTGGCAAAAGACATAAACCTACAGACTCAAGAAGTATATCCTGAATTAGATAAACCCAAAGAAATCCATGCTAAGGCACATCAGAGTCAAACTTCTAATAACTAAAGGAAAAAAAATATCTTTAATGCAGCAAAAGAGAAATGAAACCTTACCTACAAGGAAGAAACAATTCAAATGACAGCAGATTTCTCATCAGAACCCATGAAGGCCAGAAAGAAATGGCACACTTTTCAATCACTTTCAGAAAAACAAAAACAAAAAAAAAAATGTCAACCTGGAATCCTATTTCCTGTCAAAATATCCTTCAGGAATGAAG
The DNA here is from genome assembly GCA_963574885.1 of Lepilemur ruficaudatus. Classification (NCBI taxonomy): domain Eukaryota; kingdom Metazoa; phylum Chordata; class Mammalia; order Primates; family Lepilemuridae; genus Lepilemur; species Lepilemur ruficaudatus. The sequence continues at coordinate 1,812 of CAUYRT010092485.1, read as the reverse complement.
GGGAAATCAAGAAATTCACAGATGAAGGAAAACTAAGAGAATTTGTTGCCAGCAAACCTGCACTCAAAGAATAACTAAGGGAAAGTCTCTAAACAGAAAGGAAAATATAAAAAAGAAATCTTGGAACCTTCCAAAGGAAGAAAGAACACCAAAAAGAGTAAAAGTAAGGGGAAATACAATTGACTTTGCTTCTCTTATTGAGTTTCTCATTACATTTGAGGGTTGAAACAAAAATTATAGTCTGATGTAGTTCTAAATATATGTAGAGAACTGGACATGGTGGCATGTGTCTATAATCCCAGCTATTCAAGAGGCTGAGGCAGGAGGACCATTTGATCCCTGGAGTTTGAGGCCAATCTGGGCAACATAGTGAGACTTCATCTCTAAAAAACAAATGGCAAATGTAATTTCAGGAGATAAAATTAAAAATAATAAAAAATTTTAAAAGTATGTAGAGGAAATATTTAAGGCAATATATGCAGGAAAGGTAAAGGGACTTAAAGAGAGGTAAGGTCTCTATAATTTACTCGAATAGGTAAAACATTGATACTAACAGATTATAATAAGTTATGTATTTACAGACACTCTGGAAAATAGTTTTTCAGTTTCTTAAAAAACTGCAAAACCAGTTTTTAGTTTAAAAAACTAAACATGCAATTACCATAGGACCCAGCAATCACACTCTTGGGAATCTTTCCCAGAGAGATGAAAATTTGTGTTCACACAAAAACCTATACACTAATGTTCATAGCAGCTGTATTTGTAACAGCCAAAAACTGGACACAACCAAAATGTCTCTCAATAGGTGAATGATTAAACAAACTGTGATAATTCATACCATGGAATACTGTTCAATAGTAAAAAGGAATGAACTATTTACACACAAAAAGAACTTGGATGGATCTCAAAGGCATTATGCTGAGTGAAGAAAAGCCAACCTGAAAAGGTCACATACTCTATGACTCCATTTATATACCATTCTTGAAATGATAAAACCCTCGCTATGTAAAACAGATTAGTGATTGCCAGGGGTTTGGAATGGTGGGATGAGTATGACTACAAAGACTATAAAAGTGTAGCACAAGAGAGAGCTCTTGTAGTGATGAATAGTACTTTATATTGATTGCAGTGGTGGTTATACAAATATACACATGTGATAAAATGACATAGTACTTTATAAACCCATTGTCCCAATGTCAGGTTCATAGTTTTGATATTATACTAGAGTTATGCAAGATATAACCATTGGGGGAAATGGGCAAAAGATACATGGGACGTCTCTGTCCTTGAAACTTTCTGTGAATCTATAATTATTTCAAAATTAAAAGTGAAAAAAAGTAACTGCAGTAGGCAGAATAATGGCCTTCCAAAGATGTTCACATCCTACTCCCAGAACCTGTGAATATGTTAAGTTACATGGTACAAGAGGAATTAAGGTTGCAGATGCAATTAAGTTTGCAAATCAACTAACTTTGTGATAGGAATACTATCCTGGATTATCCAGCCAGGTGGACTCAACATAATTATAGGGGTCATTATAAGTGGAAGAGGGAGGTAGAACAGTGAGAGTAGGAGAAGGAAATGTAAGGATGAGAGCAAGATTGAAGCAATGTGATATGAGGAATCAATCCCCTATCGCTGGCCTTAAATATGAAAGGGGGGCTGGGCGCAGTGGCTCACGCCTGTAATCCTAGCACTCTGGGAGGCCGAGGCGGGAGGATTGCTCAAGGTCAGGAGTTCGAAACCAGCCTGAGCAAGAGCGAGACCCCATCTCTACTAAAAATAGAAAGAAATTAATTGGCCAACTAAAAA
>CAUYRT010092484.1:0-11094 GCA_963574885.1 Lepilemur ruficaudatus | reverse complement strand
TTTAGTTCTGCTTTGATCTTAGTTCTTTCTTTTCTTCTATTAGGATTGGGATTGGTTAGCTCTTCCTCTTCCAATTCCTTGATTTTATTCATTAGGATGTCAATACCTACGCTTTCTGTTTTTTGGATGTGTTTATTGCTATTAGTTTTCCTCTTAGGTATGCTTTTGCTGTATCCCACAGGTTTTGGTAACTTGTGTCTCCGTTATCATTTAGTTCGAAGAAACTCTTGATTTTCCCCTGAATTTCCTCCTTGACCCAAGAGTTTTTCAGTAATAAATTGTTTAGCTTCCATGACTTTGTGAAGCGGTGAGAGTTTCTATAGGAATTGAACTCTAGTTTTATACCTCTATGGTCAATGAAGACACACGGTATAATTTCTATTTTTTTGAATTTGTTTAGATGTGATTTACGGGCTAGTATGTGGTCAATTTTGGAAAAGGTTCCATGGGCTGCTGAGTAGAATGTAAATTCAGCTTTATTTGGGTGGAATGTTCTGTACAGATCTGTCACATCTTTTTGTTCAAGAGCTCTGTTTAAGTCCATTACTTCTTTGCTCATTTTCTGTTTGGAGGATCTGTCCAGTTCATTCAGTGGAGTGTTGAATTCCTCTGTTACAATGGCAGTATTGTTTTACACATTATTAAGGTCAGACAAGGTTTGCTTTATGTAATTAGGTACTCTTACATTGGGTGCATAAATATTAAGAATAGTTAAATCTTCTTGTTGGATCTTCCCTTTCACCATTATAAAGTGGCCTTCTTTATCCTCTTTCACTTTTGTTATTTTAAAGCTTATGTTGTCAGCAAATAGCATAGCTACTCCTCCTTTCTTTTGACTTCTGTTTGCCTGGATGATAGTTTTCCATCCCTTGACCTTCAGCCAGAAAGCAACTTTGTGGGTTAGATGTGTTTACTGTATACAGTAGATACTGGACTTGTGGATTTTTAACTATTCTGCCAGTCTATTTCTCTTCAGAGGACAGTTTAAGCCATTAACATTAATTGAAAGCATTGAGATTTGAGGAAGATTTCCATTTGCATTGTTGGGTAAAGTCCAGTTGCTTGGTTTTACTCCTTGTGCTATCATGCAGTTCTAGTCCTAGCCTGTAACTCTTTGAAGGTTTTACCTTGCAGTGTGTCTATTGCCCTGTTCGGTGAGAAAGGCAGGTCTCAGTACTTCCTGTAGGGCTAGTCTATTCTTTGCAAATTCCATCAGAGAATGCTTGTCTGAGAAATACTTTATTTCTCCCTCATAGATTATACTTAATTTTGCCAGATAAAGAATTCTAGGTTGGGCTTTATTCTGTTTTAGATGATTAAGGATAGGCACCCACCCCATCCCTTCTGGCTTGTAGGGTTTCAGATGAGAAATCTGCAGTTAATCTGATAGGCCTACCTTTGTAGCTTATTTGTTGTTTTTGACTGGCTGCATGGAGGATTGCTTCTTTCGCATTTACTTTGGTCAGCCTAATAACCACGTGACGTGGTAATTGCCTTTTCATGTTGATCCTCCCAGGAGTTCTGTGTGCTTCTTGTATCTGAATATTGAGATTTCTGGCCTGGCCTGGCATATTTTCCTCCAGTATTTCATGAAATAAGTTTTCCACCCCTTGTGAATGCTTCTCTTCCCCGTCTGGTAACCCTATCATCCCAAGGTTCAGTCTTTCTACATAATCCCATACTTCTTGTAGACTTCGGTCTTGTTTCTTGTTTCTGTGTTCCCTTTCTTCCTCTGATTTATTTAGCACATAGGCATAATCTTCAAACTCTGAAATTCTCTCCTCCGCATGATCCATCCTATTCTTAAGACTTTCCACTGAGTTTTGGAGCTCCTCTGATACTTCCTTCATTGCCAGGATTTCTGTTTGATTCTTCTTATCATTTCAATTTCTTTGGAGAATTTTTCATTCATTTCCTGGATTCTTCTTGTGGTTTCTCTATGTTGGGAATCAATTTTCTCTTCAATTCCATTGAGTTTTCTAACAATCCATATTTGGAATTCTTCCTCTGTCAGTTTAATCATATCATGTAATTTGGTGTCAGTTGGTGATGATCGAGTATTTTCTTTTGGAGGTGACTTTTCTCTCTGATCCTTCATGTTTCTTGTGATCTTTTGCTGGTTCTTTCTCATCTGGGTACTTTGTCAAAGACAGGAGATGCTGGGACTGGCTTATAAACCAAAATCTGATAGGCTGCTTCTAATGTCTTTCAGCCTCCAGCAGGGAAGAGGAAGCGGAGCGGAGGTCGGCATTGTTTTTACTAGTAGTATTCAGCTCAGTAATATTCAACTCCTTTCAAAGGTGCTTTTGGCTTCATGAAATAACCCATAGTTCCAGCTCTATAGCAGGGGCGTGTATACTAGTTAGCTATGTGTCCTTGTGCTGAGGACTTACTCTTTCTGAACCTCAATTTTATTATCTGTCAAATGAGGCTTTGTGGAAATGATATCTTTGTTCATCTATAAGCTCTCAGGTGGTGTTAAGGATTACCAGTTACTGGATAGTAGTAATATTCTTTGGGGGTAGGGGGATTGGGGGTGGGGAAACTCACAACTAATGGATGCGGTGAGCATTGTGGTGGGGGGAAAGGGTATGTCTCAAATCATGCTTGGGATGTGGCAAAGTCATAACATGTAACCAAAATGTTTGTACCCCATAATTTCCTGAAATAAAAAATAAATAAATAAAATAAGTACCTCACACAGTACCTGAAATAAATAAATGAATGAATGAATGAAAGAATGAATGAAAAACAGTGATGCACATAGAGTTTAACCAGTCTTCCTTTACAGATGGGTGGGCTTCACAGACATGGAACCTCCTGCCCAGTGTTGGTGGACAGTGAAGATTGGGATCAATGTCCCGAGAGAACAGCAGGTCAGAATGGTCTCACATGGAGCTAGGTGAGACTGGGGAGACAGTACACCAAGCCAAGTGCTTTGAGGAGCCAGCAGAGCTGATACATAAGGAAGTTGGAAGAAGAGGAATTTCCTGAGCTTGAGTACAGGGGCTATTGTCCTCTTTTTGTTTAGTGCCTGCTGTTGCTGGTCTCACAGCTTAAAGTCAAGTTATTCTGGAAGCAGTTAAAAGGTAGAGGGGCAGACCAATGTGAGGGACTGTTATTATAGGATCTTAGGGACCAGGCAGAGGGTACAAAGCCAGTGTCAGAGCTTGTCCATGGTAAAGTAGTTTAAAGGAGAATAGTAAGTGGCCTAGATGAGCAGCAAAGGCAGGCCATATTTGCATACTGCAATGGTAAATTTTATGTGTCAACTTGGCTAGGCTATGGTGCCCAGTTGTTTGGTAAAATACTCACTAGTCTAGATATTACTGTGAAGGGATATTTTTAGATGAGATTAGCATTTAAATTAGTAGAATTTGAGTAAAGCAGATCATCCTCCATAATGTGGTAAACCTTATCCAATCAGTTGAAGGCTTTAAGAGCAAAAGACTGAGATTTTCCAAAGAAGAAGGAATTCGGCCTTAAGACTGTAATATAGAAACTGCCTGAGAGTCCAGGCTGCCTGTCCTGCCCTGCGAATTTTGGACTCAAGACTGCAACATCAATTCTTACCTGAGTTTCTAGCGTGTTAGCCTGTGCTACAAATTTCAAACTTGCCAGCCCCTACAATCACATGAACTGATTCCTTAAAATAAATCCATCTCCCTCTCTTCATATATATATATATATACACACACACACATATATATGTACATATATATGTATGTACATACATGCACACACACACATGTACACACATGATATGGTTTGAGTGCTTATAACCTCCAAAATTCCTGTTGAAATTTTATTGCCATTGTGACAATACTAGGAAGTGGGACCTTTGAAATGTGATTGGGCTAAGAGAGCTCTGTCCTCAGGAATGGATTAATGCTGTTGTTATCACAAGACTGGGTTTGTTAGAAAAGGACAAGTTTGGTCCCCTTTCGCGCTCGTGGGCTCTCTCTGTCTCTCTCTCTGTCTCTCTCTCTCTCTCTCTGTCTCTCTGTCTCTCTCTCTCTCTCTCTCTCTCTCTCTTTCTCTCTCTCCTTATCCACCATGTGAGGAACAGCGTTTCTCCTCTCTGGAGGGTGCAGGATTCACGGCACCATTTTGGAAGTGGAGACCGGGCCCTTCCTAGACACCAAACCTGCTGATGCCTTCATCTTGAACTCTCAGCCTCCAGAACTATGGAAAATAAATTTCTGTTGTTTATAAATTACCCAGTCTGTAGTATTCTGTTAGAGCAGCACAAAACAGACTAAGACAATATATTTCTGTGTCTATGTGCATGCATGTGTGTAAGTGTGTATGTGTGTGTGTGTGTATCTCCTATTGGTTCTGTTTTTCCAGGAAACCCTGACAGAAACAGACATCATGAAGATGGCAAAGTGGCTTTGAGCAGAGATAATTGCAGGATTATTTCACCAAATTTGTCAGTCACTAAGTATTAATTGAGTAATAAAAAATAATTATTAACTACTATGTCTACTAAGTGGGTATATATTGAGCCACAGACATTGGTTGGCACACCTCTATTGGCTCAGATTTCTGGGTTGTCAATCCAGAGCTGGAGTGTAAGGCCCTCCCCTTCCTGTCAGAGAAGCTTGACTTCCCTGAGGAGAGAGAGAGCACTGATATCTGGGCATCCTCTGTCAGGGGTGGGCATCTGACTAGAGAGGGCTTCCCGCTCTGTCAGGTTAATGGAACCAAGAAGCATTCTTGACTTTATGGAGTTGATGCTGTTGAAAGTTAGCACTCATTTGGTCCAACTCTTCATTGTACAGATGGGGAGAGTGAACCTGAGAGAGGAGGAGCCACTTTCCCAGGCCACACAGCAAGTTGGTAGTGCCTCACACACAGGCCTCACACCCAGATCTCTTAATAATAACTAAGGAAGAGAAGAAAGGAGAAAAAAAAGTAAAGGTTATTTGGTAAAGAGAAGAAGTCTGGATCCCCATTGTGCTTTTTCTGTGAACCACTTGGTGAGTAATTGTCTCATAGTCAGGAAGTGTCCTATTTTTCACAGCTGGATAGAAAGGAAGGAAAAAGAAGAGTCTGAAAAATAAAGTGAAATAAAATATAAAACATATTTATAAAGGCCCCTCACTGCTAAATCACAAAATTGTAAATGATTTGTAAAAATGGGTTTCATTGACAAGTAAATTAGCTCTCCTGTGGACTTCTCTAGTGGCAAGAAAGCCACTGCACTTAGTTTAAACACCTTGGATAAAGATTGTTTGCCCTCATTAAAATAAAGGTATATTGTGCTTGCTGTAGGACCAGATTTCCCTATTTCTCCCACAAATTTGTTTAGGAATTTGGTTATCTCTCATGAGCCTACTAAATTGAATTGATCAATGAAACTGGCATCTGTGTTTGTTTGTTTGTTTTAACTTGACTCTTTTAGCTTCATCCATTAAACTTTCAATGAAGTTGTAATTCTTAGGAATAAAGTGTACCTTTCATTGGAGAACTCTTTAGGCTGAGCAACCTGGGACCAAACCCTGCCAATGGATGACTGAATGGGGGTAAATCAAAGGAGAAACACATATCCACTGCACAGGGTAAAATAAATTAACCAAATCTCCCAGGGGGGGAAAGATACCAACAGTGTTAATATTTAACATGTTGTAGATGCCAAAATATGACTTAATGATCTTTCTTATTTTTCAACTAGTTGTATGTACTAGTATCTTTTATACACAAGCCATCTACAGGTTGTAGATAAAGCTCTAGTCAAATTTTATATGTAGTGTTTATGACATCTATATACAATGTTCACTGTTATGTTTTAAATAGACTATTGCTTTTGGACTACATTTCAAGAGAGTAAATAAACATAATCATATCAGGTTAAAAAAATAAAAACATAAATTTGAAAACATGCTGGCAATTCATAATTATCTTGGTATGTGTCAAGATGAATCAGTAAAGGTGACTCTTTTTCCTTTGCATTCAGTATTGTTGCTTTGTGCCTGTGTTTTCCACTTAGGATTTATTAGTGTATATCTCCCTTATACATCACTGAAAGTAACAGGACTTATATGGAATTAAATCCAATCTAAAAAGAATGGATGACCTAGTAGGGTTTTATACCTTTAATTTCTACTGCTCTTTGTGGAAAAGCTTTTCATAATAAACTTTCATATTTTCAAAAGCTGTGTTCTACAGATGGCATATATTATTACCAATATAGGGTATTTTACTGCACTTTTCATGAAGTCCCTGGGCTCTCACTGAGATGCATCCTCATGGCAAAGCATCTTTCATGGCCAGGAGAAGGACATTAACCTCTGCTCTGCTCCTTCCCTGTTTGGAGCATAGCACAGCTTTCATCAGCTCTTTAAAGAGCCTTCTGTTTATACCCTCTCATAGATATGTAGACAGTATTTGCAAAGCACATTGGAATCTTTGACGGCAAGTGCCACTTGGGTGGGGAAAGTGCTCATCAGCTTTTTCCTTCTATTTTTTTCTCTTTTGAGGGAATGAAAACTGCTCCAGGTTGCTTCTGTGACCTGACTATTCTCCCCTTTTATTTATTTATTTTTTTCCTTTTTATGTCCTTTTCTCCCATTCTGTATACCAACTGATGGGGTGATTGAGTGACTTTCATCCATTCATTCAAGTATTTACTGAGTCCTACTTTGTGCAAAGCACCATGCAATATACTGCATTTTTAGAGTTACTCCTTTCCGGTGGTGTTTCTTTTTAAATTATAAAAGTAATACATATTCATGGTAAAAATGCAAACAGTACAAAAGGATATAAAATAAAAAGAAGATTCCCTTCCACTTCAAGCCCCTAGTCTCACTACATTGGCATAACATGACTAACAATTTCTTATGTATCCTAGAAATTTTCTATGTGTATTTAAGTGTGTATGTATGTGTACATTCACATACACACACACATATATATATACATAGGTACACACACATTTACTCATATTTTAAGAGAAACACAGCTTTTTAAGAGAAACACAGATTGGAGCATGCTAAACACAGTTTTATACATCCACTTCCATGTATATCTTGTGCTTTTCATATCAGCATATGCAATCCTACTGATTCCCTTAAAGGCTATACATAGTTGAAATGTTACTTTAGGAAACACCGGAGGTTTTGATGAGTTTCCATAGAGGGCACTAAAGATGACCAATTTTGAATGTATAAATTCTGTGTTCATTTGCTAGGTTTTGTTTACTTGTTCTCTACATTGAGGGCACTACCCAGTTATGCATTCTGACACTTAGAGAATTCCATTGGCTTGCAAATGCTCCAGGGGGTTCAAAATTAACTTGATTGGGTTCCCTTCCTGAACACCATGTGTCCATTCTGGCCTTGGACCATTCTCAAGGTAGCTCCCAAACCGGTCTCTAGAACTTATCCCAACACTTGATAATTTCTTTTCTCCTTTTGCTAAGTTTTCTACTATAGTTTCAGCCTATATTTTCTGGTCTTGCTTCACCAGCTGTGAAGTTATTGCTTATTTGGACATGCTCTGACCTCACTAGTTTTCATTTTGACCATGTGTAATATGACTCCTCCCTCAAAGAACTACTAATTCTAGCTCAGCCTTATTTAGGCATTTACTATATTATGTGCTTTATTTTCTTTAATCCTTACAATGAACCCTCAAAGGAGGTGCAATAAGTATCTTTAAATGATAGATGAGCCACAGGAAGGTTAAGGATATTATCTTAGGTCACACAGCTCGTAGGTGGAAGAACTAGAATTTGAACCTGAATTTCTCTGACCCTAAAAGCTGTGCTTTTAACCAGTACATGAACTGCTGCCCTTAAAACAGCAAGTGTTTCTCGGCTAGCCAGTCAGGCAGAGCAGCTCTAGCTTTTCCGTGAGCCTGTGATTCTCTAATGGCAAGCCACAGCAAAAGCCACTCCCTGAACATGTGCTGCATGCCAGGCTCAATGCTGGAGGGTGGGGCTGAGTTCTCTCATGCTGGAATAGCATTTTCTTATAAGCTAAATCTTGGGAGGGTTGTTGGGTAGGAAGAAGTATCGCATAATCTGGAGATTATGATTCAGGCTGGAAAAGGAGTCCCACATTATGAATCCCACAGTCTTTCCTGTGTAATGCCATTATGAAGACCTCACAGAATCACCACCTATTGGACATTTTTGTTTAATACCTTCATGCTCCAAATCACTTAGATATGTAGGCTTACAAACTCCTACTTTAACCCAAAACACCAATACATAGAGGGGAAAGGTCTATTATTTTACTTTCCTCATCAGAGTTCCCCAGTTTCAATGCTGCCTACCCTGGTTGTTGCCTCTTTGAATTGAGATTTTTCTGAATGAGACATCTAAGAGAAGGTACATGTTAACTAGGAGACAATTTCTGTCTCTTTCTCCATCTGGTGGCCTCCAATCCTAGTTCTCCAGCTGCCTAGCCTTCATGCTTTGGGGATTCAGAATCATGATGTGATCATGGCTCAGTCACATATTTGGACATTTCTACCTTCCTCATTATCTTAAAAGAAAGCTCACTCCAAGAAAAAAAAAAAAGAAAGAAAGAAAGCTCACTCCAGGTGTCAGGTAACTGCCCTTTATTTCTTCACTATCTGATAGAAATTAAATGGTTGCAAGAGCATTTGTTTGTTTTTAGGTTTTTAGTTTTATTCAGTTTTATTTCCAGCATTGAAAAATAAACCTGAGAATCCAGAAGGGGAAAGGCCAAACCAATAGCAATTGCTCTGGGATTGGGGGCATTCCCAGTAAAAAATGTCTAGATGGTGTATTTATTCCAATTCGAATCCAATTAAATTCAATGAATATTTGTTGAATGACTGCTGAGAAGATAAAGAATGAATAGAACATGGCTCTCACCCTCTAGGAGTTCACACTCTAATGGGAAGTTGACTTGGACACTGTTAATTCTCAAAGAAGACAATAATAAAGGTCTATACAGAAGTTTTAAAAGGTGTTGTGGGAGTGTTGGAGGAGTAAAAAGTTATTTCTAATTAGGGAATCTGGAAAGATGCTGTGAAAGAAGGAGCTTTTGAGCTTGGTCTTAAAGCATTGATGAGACTATTACAGGAAGATATTAAGGTGAAGGGTAGTTTAGGCTGAGGAATTACACACTCAACAGGTGTGTAAGGCCAGGGAATGAATGGCAATTGGTTTGATAGGGTGGAGAGTAGTATGAAATACAAATGGAAAGGTGAGTTTGACCCATTTTATGAAGAGCCTTGAATACTAGGCTAAGGGTTTTGGCTCGCTATGTAGATTAAGGGGACTCTTGGATAACTACCCCCAAAATTATAAAGGAGTCTGTTTCCTATCATCATAGCCCTTGGTTCTTTCTCAGTGGTCCCATATTCCTTCCAGTTACATTCATATTTATTTGGTGAAGATTCTCTGTGAGAAATTACTTGAGTTTAAAAAACACACCACATGAGGTAGAAATAGTTGACCGCATGAGGTTGATTTAAACATCTTTGATATATCAATAATGGATTTAATTTATTTCTCTTCCCAATAGTGTATGTAGCTACATATACTTTGTATAATCATTAAATAAGATTACAGCCCATGTTGATATAACTAACCCAAGAGTGATTATTCATGATCTGGGTGGGTATCGCATCTGGAACTTATCCTACTTTGTCATCTGTTTCACTCACTTTGAGTTTATACCATACCAGTTCTAGCTGTTCTGTCAGATTTCTCTTTACTAGCTCTATTTATGGTCTTTCTCTGTTATTCCTATAAGAATGTCAGATTAAATTATATCAGATGCTTCTTTCTCTAAGACATGTTAACTTTGCTCCATCCTCTTTCACCATTCAGCTTGTCATCCTATCATGAACAGGAATTAGCTTCGTTTGGCATGATTTGTGTTTGAAGAATTTGTATTGACTACTGTTTATCACTTGGGTTTCCCCTAGATACTCATAAATGACTGCCTTAATAACTGTCCTCACAGCTTACCAGATATTGAAATGAAATTTATGAGTTCAATTCCCTGAGTTACCTGGGGACTTAAAAAAAAAATGGAACAAGGCAGTTTCATGACTCATCACAACTCTTCCATAAGAACCAATGTGATAAAAAAAAAAAATAAAAAATTTGCAGGGAAACAAATTTCAGTTTTAGCCTTCCCAATGATTATTACAAAAATTAACAAATAAAATTTTCAAGTACTAAAAGACATCCTGTGTCCTTTAAGACTATTTATTTATTGCACTCACACATATTGTTTAGTGCCATGACAGATGCCTAGAAATTATTAATCCACTAGTTTATAATCCATACTTTGTGCTGGAAAGTGAAAATTTGTCCTTTTTATATTCAAATTGTTGTATATTTGGAAAACAGCCCAATAATTGTACTTTTTATTTCAAAATATTAAAGGGGTACAGATTTCTTTTGATATATGGCTTGGGTTAGGGCTATAAATGTGCTTATCACCTGAATAGTGTTCATCATACTTGTTAGGTAGGTTTTTGCCCTTCCTCTCCCCTCTTTCCCCTACTGAATAAAATTAGATTTCCAATGACTTTTACTTTCCTCTGTGTACTTGTGTGCCCATCAATTAGTTCTAATTTACTAGAAAGTACATGTGGTATTTGTTTTTCCATTCTTGAGATACTTCATTTAGGATAATGGTCCCCAGTTCCTTCCAAATTGCTGCAAAAGGCATCAATTCATCCTTTTTATGGCTGAGTAGTACTCCATGGTATATATATACACCACGTTTTGTTAATCTACTCACGAATTGATAGGCACTTGGGTTGATTCTCCATCTTTGCAATTGTGAATTGTGCTGCAATAAACATTCAAGTGCAGGTGTCCTTTTGATAAAATGACTTCTTTTCCTTTGGGTAGATACCCAGTAGTGGGATTGCTGGATTGAATGGTGGGTCTACTTTTAGTTCTTTATGGAATATTACTCAATTTTAAGAAATGACAGTAAGTTAGAACCTCTTGTATTATCCTGGATTAAGCTTGAGCCCATTATTCGAAGTGAGGTGACACAAGACCCGAAGAATGGGTTCCACTTGTATTCACCATCAAATTGGTATTGACTGATTAACACTGTGGTGCTCAAAGGGTGGGAGTGAGCGCTGGGG
>CAUYRT010092483.1:0-39668 GCA_963574885.1 Lepilemur ruficaudatus | reverse complement strand
TCTCCACCCTCTTTATCGAGGCATATCAGTACAAGATGAAAAAAATTACTTATATTTATAGCGGATTGTTTCGAAAACCATTGTGGGAGATAAATTATTCATGTCCTATTTATAGAAACAGGAGTCAAATGTAATAAAAAGTACCCTATGCCGATCACACAAGTTTCCGGTTTTGCCTTTTTTCCAGTTTTATGAATACGGAGCACGTTAATCTTCCCATTTTCAATTCTGAGATACAGATAGGCTTCAGTCGTTGAGGCTTTTGCATCTACAGTATTGTGTGTGGGAGAATGTCATGGGAAGGTTATTGGGGCAGCGGAGTGTGTTAGCTTTTCTCTAAAAAAAAAAAAAAAACCCTAAATCCTACTTGATCAAAATGTGTAGCAATAATTCTGAGTAAGGAATTTGCTTCAGAAATAAATTTTTTAAAAAAAATGTTATTGCTCCCTTAGAGAAAGAGCACATTTTTATTTTATTAGTTATATTTTATTTCTAAAAATGAAATAAGCATCTTAATAATACAACTAGAAATCTTCTCAACCCATTTGGATTTCAATTTAAAATTTTTCCTTTCTTTTCTAAATCTGTGTCACTTGTTCATGCAGAATTTCTAATCATGTTATCTTTTCAAAACTAGTAATGTGCTTGGCAAAAATAAAGAATAGTACTTTTCTTGTGAGTTGATGGCAGTATAAGGTGAAGGAAATTGAGATCCCTTAAAGCAAATAAACTTTGTATATACCAACTTATGCAAGGCACACACCCACCCCCCTTTACAGTTCAAGATGTAATATTGTTGCATCCCACTTAATACCTTAGTTAGAAATAGTTTTGCTCAGCAAAACCTAAATATATGAGTGACTGCCTTCATTTCCCACATTATCTTTTCCCGGTTGGCTGGAGGCAATACTTTGGAAGAACAACAAACAGACCTGGCTCTAAGCAAAGTTGTAACATAAAAAACTCCCTTTCTGTCACCTTCTCTTTCTTAGATTTTTCAGTCTAAGATTGATTTTTCAGTCCCTTTCCATTCCGCTGCCTTGTACTAATCAAAATCTATTCATTATAGAGGCTTGGATGTGCTGATTTTGCAATCATTTGAAATCGTTTGAATGAAAATGTAAACTCTTCTACCAGCTATTTGTATTTTAAGTATATCACCTGTTCCTGTACAGAGTGAAAATTATCTCTGATGAAGGAATTCCAAGTACCAGCAAGGAGGTGGGAGAACTTCCTTAAGGGGTGGTCTTTGGGGCTGCTGAAGATATATAAAATACACAGTAAACTTGTATGTGTGCCCAAGCCTGGGCCTACGAGAGAAGGAGAAAGTCACTTAGTAGATGACACCCTGATTCAGCACAGGTGATGGCAATACCCATCTCATTCACCTGTGAGGATTTCCCTGAAGGTCTGGAGAGAAAAAAAATATCTGAACAAGCTAATTGTTGTTATAATTAACTTAAAACTAAAATGTGGATTATTTATTAGTTGTCAACTCATAGAAAGCTAGAAACAGGATTGATTCCTTTTTCCTCTCAGCCCTACCTTCTAGCTCTATCTACAACTCCCCAACTTTCCCAAGTTCCCTTTGCACTGGGACCAAAGTACAAGGACTCTGCATTTGTAGCATCTTTGCCCAGAAACTTCTTGGAGATTTCCATCTAATGAATCCTCACATCATTATCCCATAGTAGATAAAGACAGTGAGTACTCAAGGGATTTTTCTAAGACCAACTGACTTTTTTTTTTTTTTTTTTTTTTAGACAGAGTCTCACCTTGTCACCTGGGCTGGAGTGCAGTGGCATCATCAAAGCTCACTGCAACCTCCAATTCCTGGGCTCAAGCAGTCCTCCTGCCTCTCAGGCTCCTAAGTAGCTGGGACTACAGGCATGTGCTGCTATACCAGACTAATTCTTCTAGTTTTGTAGAGATGGGGTCTCGCTCTTGCTCAGGCTGGACTCAAACTCCTGGCCTCAAGCGATCCTCCTGCCTTGGCTTCCCCGGTTGCTAGGATTACAAGCATGAGCCACAGTGCCCAACTCAGTAAGACCAACTGACTGTTAAGGTTATTTGTAGAATCACTTTATTTTCTCTCAAATTGGTTTATCTGAAACCTCTTGACAAACCTATTAAAATTTCAGAAAGGTGTTCTTTTAAAAATAACTTCAGTTATTTAATCATTTAATTATTTTAGTAATTGAATTAGTTGATAGCATTCATTCAATTTGAACACCAGTATTCATTCACTTTGCATATGCATTCAATTTTCACTCACTTTCACACATGCGTAGACACACACATCATATGCTTCGTACTGAAAGTACAGAGTCAATGAGTCACACCTCCAGACCCCAGATAATTCACAAATTTAGTAGTAGTCACTTTTACACTAATCATGTCAGCCTCTCCCCTAAGATATCACTGATGGTTTCTGAAGCTTCAGGTAGAACAGATCACCCTGTCTTAAACCAGGATGGCCATATAATTCATCATCCAAACACATACGGTTTCAAAAGTGAACAGGGCACTATTACTAATAATGCCTGGACCACAGACTCACAGCCTTTTCTGAGACACATCTTCACCCTATCTGACCCCCTCCCTGTACCCCGTACAGGCTGACCACACCACCTACACCAGCCTGCTGAATATGCTGGTTTATATACAAACCCACCTTCCTTCAGATTTTAAGTCTCTTACATCTTGGCTTTTCCATCACCAGATCCTGACTTATGGCAGCTACATACTACTTTTTTTTAAAAAAAATAAGCATTAGAATCCCCTTAGGGTGGGAATTGGGGTGGGAGTGACGCTTCAGAGAGGAAGGTGTTTTTGAATTGGAGTAAGTATGATCTATCAGGAGAAATTCACTCATGCTATAAAACAGTGGTCACCAACCTTTTTGGCACCAGGGACTGGTTTCTTGGAAGACAATTTTTCCATGGGCAGGGTAGGTGACAGGGGACAGCCTGGGGTTTGGGGACCACAACTATAAGCAGTTTATTTAGCGCACACACACACACACTCACCCCCCAATCATTGATATTGTCCAACCAAAATGGTCAAAGTAATTTTACGTATACAAACTCAACAGTATGGGAAAGAATATGTTGAACATTCTGCATCCTAGTCAATACCAGAGGTTATTTTGCATTTTAACCATCAGCTGTTCTAAGATATCCAAAGCTATTCTCAAGGATCAATCTGCCAATTTCATTGTGAAAAAAAGTTGGGGATTGCTACTAAATTTCCTTGTCCAAGAAAGTACAGACTAGGTTATGCTAAACTACATCCAACACCATAGTCTGAGTGGCTCTGCTAGAAGCTCAGGATGGGTCCCATTTTTCTTCTTGTCAGCCATACCAACGCTGCAGTGATAAAGCACCCACCGTCTGAGCATCGCTGGTCACTGTGGCAGAGGGTCAGAGTGCTCTGGAGGTCTTACGCTGGCAAGTCTCCCCAAGTGGCAGTGATAAACATCAGTACTATGGACAATTTATGGACCAGAACAAGTTACATGGCTCCACGTAAGGACAAAGAGGCTGGAATATGTAATCTTACATCATGTACCATGAAGATAGCCAGAAATATTCGATAAAAGAAACATTACTGATTATCATTCCTATACTCCTGAGTTTGAACCTTATTGGCTATAAGATATGAGGATGGGTAGAATTCTGAGGCAACAAAATTCTGGTAGTGACCTTGGCCGCGAGCTGGAGGTAGATACTTCATGAACTTGTATCAACTCTGAGTAAGTTCCTAAAGTAAAAGCCTCACAAAGGAACTATGCAAACCCACCCCCATAAGAAGCTTAGGAAGTCTTCTGTTATCAGCAAGACTTTGCAGGTCCCAGAAGAATCATGTCACAAGTTGCACTGAGAAAAATGATATAGTGGGCGCAATGATTAATATTTATGAGCCGTCAGTGAACATCAGGTGCTGAGTAATGAGAAGAATGTATTGGGAGATGCCAATTCGCACCTTATGTGAATCAACTTTGTTGGAACACAGTTTAAAAGAAAGTCGTCAGCCAGGACACGAGACCTAAAAAGGAGACTCAAGCCTGAACCACTTGAAGAGAAAAATGGGACATATTGATTATACTTTTTTATATTTTCAGTGGGTTAAATAATGTCCTCAAAAGAGATATGGGCAAGTCCTACTTGCAGCAACTGTGAGTTTGACCTTATTTGGATATCAGGTCTTTGCATACAGAATTGAGTTAATAATCTTGAGAGGAGACCATCCTTTATTTAGGGTAAGCTCTGAATCCAATGGTAGGTGTCCTTGTAAGAAGAAAAGGGACAGACACAAGAGAAAAGAAAGCTGGGTGAAGATGAAGGTGGGGATAGGAATGACACATCTGCAAGCCAAGAAAAGCCCAGGATTGCCAGCACCCACCAGAAGCTACGAGGGAGGGACAGAACAGATTCTCCCTCAGAGCCTTCAGACAAAATCAACCCTGACAATACATCTTTATTTCAGACTGCTGACCTCTGGAACTGTGAGACAATAAATTTCTGTTGTTTTAAGCTACCCAGTTTATGGTGTTTTATTCTGGCAGCTCCAAGAAGCAACAATACTTTTTATGTGGGAGGGAGAGATTTTTTAAGCTTCAAAAACCCAAAAGATGGTAATAAAAACTCAAAGGTTTTTATGGGGTTTTAATAAAAAACCCCAAAAGATGTCTGATAGAGCTGAAATGAAAGAAACTTTAAGAGGAAGTTATAAGCAGAGAAAGAGATCCGGAATTGAAATATAGCACCAGGATATCTGCAGTAGGCTGGTCTGTGGGCTGGGGGATGAAATTATACTTCACAGGGAGAGAGACTGAGGCACTGAGAGAATGAATCTGTTTCTGCCATATGTAAAGAGCTTCACGAGACCTGCCTAAATGCACAATGAATGGCAAGATAATTATCGCCTTCACCATTACCCGAGCATATACAGAAAATAAATGGACACATATTAGTCTACCAATTTATTTTACAGGTTTCAATTCCAGAGAGGATAATTAAAACTGTCTTTGGCAGAACTCCCCAGGAAACAGACTCTGAGATAGAGATTTCTGTGGAAGAAGTTAACTGTGATTTTGGGATTAACACCTGTGAGCGTGTTAAAGAAGTAGATTGGGAGATGGAAAAATTGAACTGTAATTCAAATACCACAAAGGACTCGGCCAATCCCACGGGGCCACCTGAGGTTGGTGCTGGCCTTTCAGAGTTGTCAGTGGAGCTTAGACAATAGGGCCCAGCTTTTGTGACATGTAGCACTTCACAGTTACTGGAAGTGAATTGCCCCAGGGGAGTGGGCATAACCTTGGGGAGGCATTTTTCTAAAATAAATAGAAAGCTAAGAGAGGATTGTAAGCAGAGGAGCGACATGATCTACTCACATTTTGTAAGGACTAGTCCAAAAGCAATGTTGAGAATAGGCTTTGGTGGGAAGGGAAAACAATTTTGGTAGAAGAAAACAGGTAAACCAATTGGAGGATTATTGAAATAAACTAAGTAAGAGATGGCATTGACTTAGACCAGGATAATAGTATAGAGTTGGTGAGAAATCATTAGATTCAGGGTATATTTGGGGGTAGAGCCAACATGATTTGTTGATAGATTGGATGTGAGAGAAAGGGAGCAAACATAACCCCACATCATTCTTTGAGATGGGGGAAATGCAGGAAGAACAGATTTGGTGAAGACGACTCAAGAATCCAATTTAGGACATTTTAAATTTGAGATGTATATTAGACTTCCAAGGGAAGACATCAAAAAGGCAGCTGGATATACAAGTCTAGAGGTAAGGGCAAAAATCCTGGCTAAAGAAATAAATTTAAAAGCATACAGAGCATAATTGTAGAGAATGAAGAGGACAGTTACAGTCATGAAACCAAACTAGATAACCTGTGGAGGAATTAGTGCCTATGGAAAAAATAAGAAGTTCAATACTGAGCTTTGGTATAACTAAAGTGGAAAGTTATATGAGGATATATCAATAAAGGAGATTAAAATAATAGAGAACTGAATTTAGCCGGAACAGGAGATTTGCCAGCCACGTGCATACAAGGAAGAGAGCCATAAGGGTGAGGAGGATACAGGTGAAGGAGTAGTTCCACAGTGCTGCACACTGAACCCAAGCTGGGGAAGAAGGAAAGTGGGGGGAGGAGTGGATGAGAGACACTGAAAATGTCACTGATGACTTCAGTGAATTGGAATGAAAGGCAATGGTGAGATAAGTCTTGCATCTGGAAAGTAAAGGCTGTGAGTGTTATGTGTCAGGAAGAGGTGAAGGCCTGGCCAGGAGAGTGCAGAGCTCTAGTGCCCTCTCTTCATCCCTCCTCAAAGCAACAAGGAGGCCTGGAAAGGAACTCTATGACCGGGACACAGGGAGCTCGGGTGCCATCTTCCCTCAGCCACTGGCAGTGCCTGATGGATGCAGGAGTGTGATGAGGGCTGTGATGATACGTGTGGTATGACGGTGTGATGGATGGCACGTGTGCTGAGTTTGCTGGGAAGCTAGCCATCCCCTCCAGAAAGCACAGCAGACTGGGACTCCAGAATTGAGTCAGAACCATTCTCAAGGCCCAGGACCCAAACAATTCTTTCTGTAAGACTTGGCTATAGACAAGAGGCATGGGATCCCTGATGCTCTAGTGGTATGACTTAAGACAAATTCTAAGACTAGGAAATAAATAAAAATTATGTTCAAATCTAACCACAAAAACTCATGATAATGTTCCAAAATTGAATTCATACCCAGAGTTATGACACCAACATATCAGTCTGACAATTTTTACTGCAATCCTTCTTTGCCTTATTTTTGCAAGCCCATGAGTCAAATCGGGGTCACGTTAACATTGCACTGATCTTAGCTCTTAAATTGCATAACCCAAATGACGTAAAATTTCTCTTCCCAGTATTTCTGGATGTGGCTGGGGTGTTTTCTATGTGTTCACTGCCAGTCCTTTTTTATTATTTTCTTGCCCACTAATGAATGTCCCTGCTGTTGAAGCTACTGAGGGCAGTGCTTTGACATTGCCACTCCTGCCCAGGCTCCATGGGACAATGCTGCGATGCCTGTGCAGCTTTAGGACAACCAGCAGAACTGGTTGGACATGCAGTGAAGATTTTGAGGGATTATGCTTGGCTTTGACATAGCACTGCATTTCACATACAGTTGTGAGACACGATACTCCCTACCTAGCATTTAGTAAGATTACAGTAAACAGTGGCAATTGCTGTGTTGCAGATCTCTGAGCTTTTCTAATGCATGGGAAGGCAGGGCTTCCAGGAATCAATTTGTATGAGAACTTTGGTTGAAAGAGACCGAGACAAGGGCTTCTGTACACACTTTTTTGGGGGGGAAAAATGAAATAGGAAAGATATGCAGCCCATTCCAGGGCCCCCCTGCCACCTTGTGCTATGTGGAAAAAAGCAGTATGGCTTCTAATCTAGCGTATTATAGAGGCTCTAGTGACAAGAGCTCCTTGCTCCTAGGAGACCAGATCGATTGAGAGAGGGACCCAGGAGTCAGATTTATGGAGATTAAGCGTCAGTTTTATAACTGACAAAAGCTAGGCTAAATCAAACAGACTCACTCAGTGAGAGGTCCTGCTGGTCTACCATGGCTCTGGTCAACTTGGAGAACTCTCCCAACCAAAGGAGAGTGGAGGAGGCGACTCATTCATGGCCTAGTTCTTTTTCCAGGGTCCTAGAGAGGAACAGGTGTGGAGCTTTTCACCAGCAGAAATTCTTCCAGAGGAAAGGAGGTCCCTGCTACCCACCCTCCCCTGGGGGCTCTGACTTTGGCCCTTGGAATCAGATGGGTAACCTGTCCTCCCATTTCCATCTTCCAGGAAAATGCACAATACCTTTCAAGGCCACAATCCACGTCTGATGGAGTCTGAAGATTTTATTCTGCACAATTGTATTATATCACCTCCCTGGAATCCACAATATATTACAAGATTTCAATAAATCTTTACTGATGTCAAAATAATTATCCTCATTGTCATCATCCTTTTAGTCATAAATAAGTTTGGATTACTAAATATACCTTTCCTAAAATTGGTTTTAAATGCAAATCAGAAGAGCCAGAGACACTTGCCACATTCTTCCTGCAACATATTTCAAAATGAAGTTGATGTGGACATTTCTTCACCTCATGAGCCCCACAAAGCAAGTATGCTAGAAAAATCCTCTGTCATCAGACATGGTAGTAGGTTGACTTGGGAAGATGAAAGCTATAAAACCTTGTCTGTGGTTTGGAGAGGTAATATTAACCAGGTCAAGTGTGCTTATTTTTTTAAAATAAATCTATACTGAGTAATTTTCACTTGATATGATTGCCTATTAGTCTTGGCATTTTCATTTTTAAAAATCAGTAACAGAATTTACAACATCTTTTAACAGTGGCTTGAGAAGTCACCGTAAAGTGTAACATCAAAGTAGCCTGAAAAGTTGTCTTTAAATCTTATAATAAATAGAATCTCTTATGATGCATTCAGCTGAAGGTTATGGAGGACAAAATTCAACTGGTTAAACCAATAACAGGAACTTTATTTATTATCCTATACTTAAAAAAAAAAAAATAGTCAAGCAGAAAGGCCCTTGCAGGGTTGGTTAATTCAGCAGCTCGACACCACTACCAGGGACCCAGTTCTTTCTACCTTTCTTTTTTGTCATCCTAACTTCACTGCTTTTGCCCTCAGGCCTTGTGACCTCTTAGCTACAATGTGGTTACCATAGATCCAAGCATCACATCTTCACAGACATCCAAAGAGTGAACCAAAGCAAGCCCTGTTCTCAGATTCCTTGCTAAGATTGTGAAGAGGATACTTTCCTCTGTCTCATTGGCCACAATTCTGTTGCCCGCCTTTGCGTAAACCAACCACTACAAAGAATAATAAATTGGCTTTCCATGACTGACTAATGTTCACCAAGATTCATTTGTTAGGGCTGGGAAGAGGCCCGGTTTTCTTGAAGCACAAGGTGGCAAACATTTGAACAAAACTGGTTTTCAGTTATCAAGGAAGGAGAACTGGAAATGGCTGTTTGATAGGCAACCAATTGTATCTGATGCTTCAGCAATAACAAAATATCATAATTTGAAAAGCTATCAGGAGATGCCTTCAGTTTCAATGTGTTTAATTAAGTAAGTACCTGTCAACATGGTTCTAATTGCAGCCAGGACATCTTGCACCTCAATCAAAGTTGCCTTGGTATCAGGCAACAGTAACAGAAGGGTTTTTTAGTTGGTAAATATATTTAGAAAAATTCCAATTGTTCAATCTGTGCAATTATCCAAGTCTACATTTCTGTTCCTGAGAAGTGTCAGACTATTGCTTTGCTTGGTCAGTGTGTTTATGACAGAGCAGAGCTATCAAAATCCTTTTGTAACTTTAATTGAGTGACCATAATTCTTATTGCTCTGGGCTTTGACATTTCAATGTCTTCAAAAGGGCCTATATATTTCCTGAGGCTAACCAATAGCCTGATTTTTTTAAAGTTGAACTTCTTAAAAGTGTATCCAGTTTTGGAAAATCGATATTCATAAGTTTTTGCACTCACCCATTCGGCAAACATTCCTTTAGTGCCTACGTCCCGAGCAATGTCCTAGGAGGTTGGTACAGGCCGATGCAAGGTTTGTTTCAAGTCCAGTGAGGGGACTTCAGACAGTGTGATGAATTTGCCAAGTGCTCCACAGGACATAGGAACACAAGCTTGTAATAGCCCTCGGGACATGGTGATGAATTCTGCCTTACAGAAAACAGGCTCATAATGGAGCTGACATTGGAGATAACTCTTGAAGGATGAGTAGGTAAAAGGACACTTCAGACAGAGCTATAGAACCATTAAGTCAGGTGCAAAGAGACATGTTTTGGGAAGGATGTGGAGTTCTTGGGCATGGAGGATTAACGGGGAAGAGACTGACAATGGCTGGAGAGGAGGGTAAATATTGCAGGGAACTGGAAACTTTCTCAATGGAAGAGCTGACACTCTTCTCTCCGGGATGTACCATATCCCAACCAATATGTCATTTACTCAGTCAACACTTCCATCCAACATTTCTTATGGGTCTAGCACTGAAAAAAATATGTGTACAAATGTTGTAAGATCAAGTCTCAAAAATTGATTTTATCAAATAAATGTTCTGGTATTTACATCATGATTCCATTTCTCTCTTCTGTTTCAGCACTCTCTCTCCCTTCTCCTGTATCTGATATCATTCCCTCTTAGATATTTGCTTTCTGCTCCCTCTCTGCCCACCCCTCAAATGTGGGTGGTCTCTACTTTACTGTCCTCATTCTTTTACTCTTGAGGCTTGCACTGAGGATGGGTAGGTGGCTGGGTGGGAAAGACATAGGGAGAATGGAGGTGGTTGGGAACCAAAGAATTACACAAATGTGTAGGTGGAAACCGACAAATCCTGGAATGGAAAGGTAGTGGTGCTACAGGAATGGTTAGCAGTGAAGCTAAATTTCACATGGGGAATGAGGAAAGACCTCCTGAGGACATGACATTTGAAGGAGACCTGCGGGATTGAACGGGAGCGAGAGGCTGTGAGCTGGAGACAAGAGAGGACAGTAGTGGGAGTACAGCCTGGGCCAGATTTCACTCTACGCCATGTTTATCCAAATTCTGGTGAGAGAGAGTGGGAAGAGTCAAAACCCACTTGGAGGCTTCTGGCTCCAACCACGCTTTCATCATATCTGTGTTTCCCATACCTAACCCGGGTCTGGACCCATGCAGATGCTCAGGCCGTGGGCCTGTGGAACACTTGGACACGTCAACTGAAGCAGGGAATATAATAACATGGGCTTACATTTACTTTTTATTTTAGCTGTCTGAGTTGAAGTTGCCCCTATTAAATAGTGATGATTTGGGGTGAAGATCTCTCAATTCCTATTTCAATTCATCTTAACCTTTGCAAAATGGGGAAATTCTCAGGATACCCCAAACCAGATCAGAGTTGCCAATAATAGGAGATCACAGCTGCTTCCACCAAAAAGCGTAGAAAGTACACATTGTCTCCATAGGCAAAGGCTTTCCCGTTGCAGCCCAAACTGTCCCTCAGAACTGCCGTTAGCTTTCCTCCCTAGCATTTTCCTACTGATGTTCTCTGAGCATTCTGGAAGAGCCTAGAGCCCGGAAGACTTTCAATACATATTCAATTATGTCAGCTGCTACAGCAGAGAATTCTAAAAACTTTCAACTGAAAGTCTTTACATGAAAGCTTTGATAAATTTTCTGGCAGGGTGAAATCCATCACCACCTTACAGTTTGATCAATGCATAGTGTTTGTGTCTGTCCCAAGCCTACAAATGAGTTATCAAAATGGTCCCTCCCATCAGAATACCACCATTTATTTTCTAGAGGAGTTTGCAACAGAAATATCTGAAAATGGACCTCTCAGAATGTTTGTTGTTCTTGTGTAGACCTTGTTGTTATTTTGTTGTTGTTGTTCTAACTTGTTCTTACTCCCAAGGTGTAATTGAGTGAAAGAACAAAATCAACACTGAGTACACAAAGTGTTTCTATCTCTTGCAGGAGGTGGGGGGTCACATGCAAGATTGATTTCTCTAGGCACCAACAAAAGATGGGGGCAAAGTGTCATGAAGGTCGAGTCTGCATCTGGGTTTAATCTTCTTTCTAGCAATTGTTGCAAGTTGATGAATCTTAGAGGAGTTACTTTACTTCGGAGTTTTCACCACTGTAAAATGTGTTTATGAGCCCAGACTTGCTGGATTTTATAAGGATAACAGATGATATATGTAAAATATCTTGCATGGTGCTTGAATGAGTGTGACTCACACATAGTATTATCATTGTATCTAAAGGTGCCATTGGCCTGTCATTTTGCTGTGACCCACACCACAGTGGTACCAAATGCATACATTTTACAGGTTCCACAGCATGAATTCAGAAAGACTGACTTTTCAGTTTGCTTCATCATAGCCCCATGATTTAAGTGTTTTGATTGCTGCAATGTTCAGCATTACTGAATACTTATGTATTCATGTATTCCTTTATTTCCTTAAAGAAGGAAGCTATTTCAGAACTTGGGATCCAACAGGTTTCAGTGAGATTCTTCTACAATATTTTGCTCTCCTTGATGGCAGGGCCTTAGCCATTAGCATTACAGGGACAGGATATTGTTCATACTATAGAAGGCACTCAGGAAATATCAAAGGGTCCCTGCGACATACTGGTAGGCAATGGGGAATGTAGCTGCAGGGGATAGAGCTGGACTACAGCATAGCTCCTCTCCCTCTCTGCTGCCTCCCACTTCTAAGCCAGAAGAAACCTTTAGTCAGGGAATTACAAATGCAAGCAGCAAACCTGTTGGTTAAAGAAGTGATTTGAACTAAATTTTAATTATGCCCAAGGATGTCTTCTCTTACTCATGTGCCCCATTACCTCTTTCACCACCTAGAGGAATGAATCCTTTTGCACCTGATCCAGGGAGGAAAATAAAAATGGGAATAGGAATCCCTGGGCAATCTTGGTGCTCAGCATCAGATAGGTACATCCCTAATTTTCCAAAGGAGAGATCAAGCTGAAGGGATGCAATGCCACCAGAAGAGTTTAGAGGTTGAAGTCACCTGGGGAAGAAAACTATTAGGACTTAGATAGGAAATCAGAGCTCTACTCAACCAGGCCTAGATCCCAAAATGACTCAATCCTAGGAGAAAACTGGAAATAAAGTGAGAACCAAGTCAAAAGCACACTCTAAACATAAAATCCGGAAGGGAAGAATGCACCACAGTGCAAAGAGTTTTCTTTGGAAGAGTCTCCCAACAGTGGAAGGGAAGCTTAGCATGATTAGCTCCATTTTCCTTCTGACTCCCTGTGGTAATATCCTTTAGGTTAAAAGCTTCGGCGTAGCTCTGTATGTAGGCCAGCTAATTATAGGAAGAATTTAGGTTGTAGTTCAACTCTAGAAGAAAGATGATAACCGTCCCTTTCCTAAAACTAACTCCCAGGGAGCTAAGAAAAGTGTGCACACAAATAACAAATGCTATGTTGAAGATTTATAGGGAAATCATGTTCCTAACATCTATGTCATCCAAAGTTAACTGACCAAGAACAAAAAAGTTCCACGACCCTCTCAGACCTCACTGACACCCAAATGTCTGCAGTCATTGGTTACCTCTTGCAATCTCTTTCCTCTTCCCTCTTCTTTTAACATAAAAAGGAATCTAAAGTTCATACTAATTTAAGATAGTTCTTTGAGACACTAGTCCACCATCTTCTTGGTTTGCTGGCTTTCAGAATAAAGGCTGCTTTCCTTGCCCCGACACCTTGTCTCTCAACTTATTGGTTGTCATGTGGTGAGCAGTATGAGCTTGGACTTGGTTACAGTCTCACAGGACAAAAGCCATTTAGAAGGACAGGACTCCATTCCCCCCAATGGGAAAGCACTGCTCATATTTTGCCTTTAACTCTCAGGGAGGATTCCAAGAGACAGACCTTTTATATTTCAATAGTTGGGCAGGAGAAATATAGGTATGGATCAAAAAATAATTTTATGAGAATATCTGTAGAACTTAGACTTTGACCAGGAGAACATGAGCTAATTTTCATTATATTTTTGTCAAAATAGAAGAAAATAGGTTTCCACTGGGGCTTTATCTCTTAACTTGCAGTGTTTAATTTTGTCTATATGAATGTAGAAAGACAGTAGTCTGAAAAGATCTGACAGACAGTCTTAAAAATTTTAGAATATAATATATTCCCTTCTGAACTCAGAAACACAATTTTAATACTGCAGGCTCTGATGAGAACAGAACCCATTAGTTAAATAAACAATTAGATTGGTAGTAGAAGTGCCAGTTTAGGTAAACTTACTCTGAGGCAGATGGTAGCTGATTCTTGGACACAAGATAGAGAATGAAATTGTCACCACAGCCCCGAAGCTAAGAGAATTCGGGACAAATTTGGAGCAATTCAGTAGCTTCATTATAACATAATGTTTCATGTTCCTAATTAGCTCCCTTTCCATTTCCCAGAGAAGGAAAAGTTCTTTCTACTCAGAAATGCTCTCAATTTAGTATTAATTAGTTTATAAGCTAAAATTGAGTGTTCTGAGTTTCTCTGATAAATTCTTAAGTTCATCAATTTGCTTCTTATTTGCTTAAATGGGTTTCTTATTGATTTTTTCAATTTAAAATTTGATGTTAATTTTGTAAAAAATAATTCATTTTAAAATTACTATTACTTAGAACAATGTGTTCAGAATTTTGCTTTAAAATTTACCTGACAGACTCTAATTGCTTGAAGTTCATGCTAGAAAATCAAAATGTGCTGAGATTTAAATAAAATTAACCTTTGTTAATGGGCTATTATCCACACATAATGGTGGTTTATGTTCAAAGCTCACACTTGCTTCAAATGAAGTTTTTGCGTCTTACCAGATTTCTGAGTCCTTCCAGCAATCCTTATGATTCATACACGGCATAAAGCAGATGGAAACAATTTGCCTACAAGAAAGCTGGATGGGATTATTTATACATTTAGGCTCTCATTCTCAAAATAATTATGTGCTGTTCTGACACTTTTACATAGTTTATAGTCAAAGTGAAATAAAGTCCAGCTATCCAGTTCAGGTTGAAAACCCTTTTGTGAAAGAATGCTGTTTGGACAATGTGGTAGGCAGAATGATGGCTCTCCAAACATGTTTATGTCCTAATCACCAGAATCTGCATATACCCTAGGTTACGTGGCAAAGGAGAACTGAGGTTGCAGATGGAATTAAGGTTGCTCACTGGCTGACACTGAATTGAGGAGATTATCCTGGTGGGTCCAATAGAACCACAAGCATATCTATAAAAGGAAGAGGAGGGGAAGAGTCAGAGAGAGATTTGAAGATGCTACACGGCTAGCTTTGACATTGGAGGAAAGGGCCATAAGTTGAGGAATGCAGGTATCTTCTAGAAGCTGAAAAAGCCAAGGAAACAGATTCCATTTTAGAACCACCATCAGGAGCACAATCTTACTGACACCTTGATTTTAGCCCATTGAGATCCATTTCAGACTTCTGAATTCAAAAACTATAATAAATTTTCGTTTTTTTTAAGTCACTAAGTTGTTGGTAATTTGTTACAGCAGCAACAAGAAACTGAAACTAATACTGAAAATATATGGCAGCATCTTGAGAAGCCCTCAGACCTGCTAACATCACTCATCCAAACCTTTATTTCTCTCTCCAGTAGTTATATTTTGAGCACCTGCCATAAGCCAGTCAGGGTTATAAAGAGGTCAAGGAGCACTGCCCCTCTAAGAAGCTTACAGTCTAGTGTGGGAAACTCACAAATAGTTAGACACAACATATGAAGTAATTATTTTATGAATTACATTTAATGTGCTTTGAAATAGCAAGTGCTTAACCACCTTGGTTTCCAAAATGAAAACAAACCACTCAGTCTTTTGGTCTACAATTTATCTGAATAGTAAGAACAATACATTTCACTAACTATAGCTTCAGGCATACAGATGATGTTCCTGAAGGATGTGTCTGGTTATTGCTAATTATGTCTAGATCCAGGACCAGCTTTGACAATAAAAATTGGGCCGAGCAAAAATTAAGAGTTAATTCCCTTCATAGGTGATTTGAGCTCTAGGTAGAGCTAGCTAGCTTTACTCCACATATTAACCCTTTTCAAAAACCTTCTTTTCTAATGTTACCTTCCTGCTTATTCAGAAATTCTCTTTAAGAAATCTGGGCAAGTAGAAATTCTTTAAGAATTCCCTTTTCTAGTTCTAACATTACAGTAAAGAAACGTTATTGGAAAGTAATTAACACTCAGTGTTACTGATTTGATATGTTACACCTTCAAAGCATACTAAAGGTGACCAATACATGATTCATACCAAAGGAATTAATTACTGCAGGTAAAATATCAAGCCCCGTGACCCGGGGAGAAGGGAAGAACTATGTACAAATTTTATTTTGTGGAGTCAAACCACATAGGCAATCTTATCAGGTAATTCTGAGAGTAGCCACTCCAGATAGACCTACAAAAAGATTGTGGAACAAAAGCAATATTGAATTATGGTTCAATAAAATAAAATAGTATGTGTTTTAAAAAGTGAAAAATATTTTTCCATTCTTTAAATATTTCACTTAAGATAATAGTCTCCAGTTCCATCCAAACTGTTGCAAAAGGTATTAATTCATCCTCCTTCATGGCTGAGTAGTATTCCATGGTATACATATACCACATTTTGTTAATCCACTTATGAATTGATGGGCATTTAGGTTGATTCCATATCTTTGCGATTGTGAATTGTGCTGCTATTAACATTCAAGTGCAGGTGTCTTTTTGATAAAATGACTTCTTTTCCTTTGGGTAAAATACCCCGTAATAGCATTGCTGGATCAAACGGTAGGTTGACTTTTATTTCTTTGAGGACTCTACATACTGTTTTCTATAGAGGTTGTATTAATTTGTAGCCCCACCAACAGTGCATAATTATTCCTTTCTCTCTGCATCTGTACCAGTCCACATGTACTCACTACTAAATTGGAACTAACCAATGAACACACATGTGCATAGAGGGAAGTAAAGTTTAACAGACATCAACCAGGGGGAGGAAGGAGGAGGGGTCAGGCGAAAACCTACCTAACAGGTGCAATGAACAATATATGCATGACGGGCACTCCTATAACCATGACTTAGGCATTATAAAAGCAATTCCAATAACCAAAATTATTTGTATCCCATAATACTTTGGACTAAAGAAAAAAAAACTACAGTATCAAAGAACAATATCACAATTATCTGGAAAGCATATTAAAATATTCCTTCCTTTTCTAATTACAAAAAAAGTGAAAATATCGACAGGTCAATCATAAAAATTCTAAATATAAAACTGAAAAAAACAACAAAATTGAAAGGTGATGGACATTCAGAAAATAACTAATGATGTGTCTTAGAGAATTAATTGGTTTATGACATGAGCAATTTGGATTGATAAGCACTCTTCTTGAGAGAACATCCAAGCCTTGTGGCTGAATTTAGAAGAATTAACTTCAACATCAATTAAGACGATTTTCTCCCGTTCCCTTTTTGCCAACTGGTTCAGAAGTTATGCTCATCAAATTAGTCTTAACTCCATTATTGATATAGTTGAAAATGTAGTCTTTTAAAATTATAATAATGTACCTATGATTTTTTTAAATGCTTTTCTCTTCTCAGTTTTACAATGACCTTAGAAATAATTTCCTATATTGAGAGCAAAAGATTTGCTTCTCACAGAATTGAATAAATAATTCACCAAATGGTTAATTTTATATGCAATATTCTATTGCTAATTCTTTGATAAATATATTGATTCCCAGATAGTCTTCCTCTTTCTGCTAGAATTTGCTTTAGTAAAGTAAATGGAAACAATAATTCTATCATGACATTAGATCAACAGATACCTAGAGGCTTAAAGCATAAAGTTTTCCATTGAAACTATGGAGTTACCAGAATCAAGACTTCCCTTCTAGTCTAAAAGTCCAGGAGATAACAGTAGGAATATGAACAATGGCTGTGTATTCTTCTTTTCACTCCGGAGAGAAAGGAATTAAATGAAACACGGTTCTCACCAATTTTCAATTGTTCCATATTAACTTAGCCTTCAGAAGCCACAGAAATCTTATAAAGGGAAAAATCATTCAGAGGAAAAACCAATGGAACTAACTGAGGAAAACAATAGTCATTAGCCTTCAACTCTGGGAAGTAAAAGGGGAAGGGTGAAGGTTAGGAAACAAACAAAGGGAACTAAGATATTTCTGTTAGATAAATAAGGAATATGGATGTGAAGGAATTGACCCCTTAAACATATTCTGTTTGTTATTTTTTTGCCCAAAAATGTCACAAATCTTATTTGTGATAAATGTCACAAATCTTATTTGGCAAAATCTTTATGAAAAAAGTAAAATATAAGATGGTTATTATAGCTTATGCACATTGATTTCAACTCCTGATAGGATGAAAAGGGCAAATACCATTAAACACAAAGAAGAAATACCTGGAAAATCCCAGAACAATGGAAAATAAGAGGAGAGAATACAGCAACCCAATTTTTTTTGCTGTCCGATGATGGCTTATGTAGAAAAACTGTATGAATCATCTTCCAAAAATTCAGCACGGCTTTAAGATCTTTCTATTTGACATTATCAACAACAAAATCCAAAGATGTGATTATAGCATTGTTAGGAAACTATATAAGCCACTAGCAGATTATATTCCAGCTTGTTGCAAACAAGGAAATAAATCAAAGAGCGGCTTAGTGCAGTGGTTTTCCACTTTAGCAGGCATCAGAATGGTTGGGAAGGCTTATTAAAATGCAGATTACTTGGCCCTACCCCAGAGTTTCTGATTCAGTAGGTCTGGGGTAGGGGCTGAGACTCTGAAATTCTAACAAATTCCCCAGTGATTCTGCTGGCCTGGCAACCACACTTTGAGAACCACTGAGCTGGAGAGTCAACACAGGAACTGGTATCTAGAGATACCTTTTATACAGGTGTATTTACCAGCAACCTGTATAAAGGCCTTGCGCTGATTCTTTGTGCTTGCAGATGATCAATAATTCATCATGCCATGGTGTCTTTCCATTACAAAAACTATTTTCTAGTTTATTTCCTACTGTTTTAAATGTGCATCTTCTCTTTCCACCTATGGTAATTACGCACACCTTGCTGTATCCACAACAGTTTACAACTCCCCCCAGAGAAGAGGAAGAATACATTTTCTTCGATTCTGGGTTGGCCTTGTGACTTGCTTTGGGCAATAGAATGAGGCAGAAGCGATAGTGTGCCAGTTTCAGGTTAGGCCTCAAGGGAGAGTTCTGCTTTCAGCATCATGAGAAAGAAAAGCTCACTCACTCCTGGAGGAATGAGAGACATTATGTGGGGCAGAACTGCCCCAGCTGGGCTGACCACCAAGCCTGGCCCCGAGCAGAACTGTTAGCAAACCCCCAGGCACAGGAGGGAGCCCAACACAATCAGCCATGCTCAGCTAAGATGAGCCAAGCCCCACTAGACCAGTTGATGCCCAGTCTGCCCATTAATGCATACGTTTTAATAAATAGTTGTTTAAACCATTGAGTTTTGGGGTAGTTTGTTACACAGTAATACTTGACTCTTAATACCTAATCTCTAGATATTATATCTTCCGTTTTTCACCAGCAGACTAAGTTAACTGACCAATATGGTAAAAACTAGATTTCTTTGATCCTATTTTGGCTATCAGCATCTGTGGGAAAAATATTTCAATAATTTATTGTTACTCCTGTTCTGCCTCAGATAACAATAGGACTTGTGATTGGATAAAAATTTAGGAAATAAGTGATTTGTGCAACTATTATTCCAAGATCTGAAATCTAGTCACATTGGCTTCTAGAACATGGAAATCCTCCAAATCATAGGCTTTTATTTAAAAAAAAGAGGAAGTAAATCCATTAAATACATGGACACTCTATAACTTTGCTATTCTCTTTTAAACATTCAAAAGTTATTTTTGATGAAATAGCTACTTTGTCCAGGTAACTTAAATATAGAAAGCTTTCAAAAATAAAATAGGTAAATTACATTATATTTGATGAAAGGGAGGATTATATCACTAATTTGTATGATGAAAATTACAAGGACCAATTTCTCTTGAGGTTACACAGCTAGTATTACTTTCCCTTTAACTATCAAATACACGGAAGCTCACTTTATAGTGACTTTTCATCAATAGCTCATTGTAAATTACTTAAAAATCAATTTTATTCCTTCAGGACAAGAGATTTATGCAGTAAAAATATTGAGGCAACCCATTTCCTATCAATGTAATTAAGAGCTCAAAAGAAGCATTTAAGACACCAAAGAAAAACGTGTTTTAAAAGGACCAGAGGGAAAGATTTCTCTATATGCTGAGTCTATTGACACAAATCAAAAACAACATCTTTTCATCAGAGATTAAAAATATATACACTATTAATACACAATAAGATGTAAACCAGTGAAATGATTTCTTTAAAATTCATTCCTGAAGAATTAAATCTAACTAGTCTGCTTCATTCTTCACGTACGTTTGACTTTATAAAGCTTTCAATTCTTGGTTCCCAGAGTTCAGATATTGCTACTCAATAGAGGCCAAAATAACTGCTTATTTCTACCATTTCTTAAGTTCTCCTGATAGATTGTCAATGGGCCTCTATAATTTTGCAGTGAGAATAAATTATCATAACCAAGCCTTGCATTTCCTATTCCCCTTCACATGCATCATAGTGAAGGCAACTGCACTTTCCTGGTAGGATCTTGGTTAAATCCTCGGGTGAGCGGTGGGCGGGAAGAGTTTGCTTTGCCACAAGGCACATCTGGGAAGTCAGCGTTGATCACAATCAACGTGCTTCATAGCTATTAAGTTTACTTATCCATCCCTTCTTATGACAAGTATTTATTGAAGACAATTCTATGCCAGGCACTGTTTGAGGCTTTGGACGATACAGCAGTGGCCAAAACAAGGTCTTTGCTCTCTTGGATAGACATGTATATACAAACACACATATATATATATGTATTCATATATATGTGTGTATATATATAAAATCAGGAAAGGATAAATGCTATGAAAAAAATAAAGCAAAATGAGGCAAATAGTTATTCCTTCTAAAGAAAACAAAAGATCTCAGATAACGTTTACTAATTCTCTCGCCATGTCACCTAAAAAAGGAAGCTGAAAACTTAGGATGCACAAACAGAGCTGACTTTGCTAAATGAATACATGCCAAAGAGAAAAACAATTTCAGGATATAATAATATGCAAAGCCCCATTCTCTGACATCTAGTTTTCTAGAGCCACTGATTCTATCGACTTGCGTTAGAAATGAATGTTTCTAGGCAGTTCGGAAATGAAGGAAGAATAAGCATGCATGGCCACTATTCAGGCACCCGTGTGAGGTGACAGTGACAGAGTTTTTCAAAATGGGAATTGTTCAGCTGTGTTTCATTACTCTTATCTTCTCTTCCTTTGACATCTTTTTATATTCGGGAAAAGCCTCCTGAACAAAAAAAATAAAATAAAAGTAAGAAAAAGAAGCAGATTTTTTCCAGCGACTCTTGCACTAAAGCAAAAAGGAGCTTAGATAAAAATCAAGGCTTGTGGTGCAGGTCCTTGTTTTAAAATAATGTGTAAACACTTCAAAGTGAAGAACAAGATTAGCACTGATTCCTCCCAGGAAGGTACAACTGTTGCTGCCTTAATATTTACCAAAAAGCAACTGAAAAGGTCACTAACCTGGACGACGCCCATTCTAGGCTGTAGCATATTATTGCCTCCCATGGAGCAAGTGCCCCAGAGCCACAACGGTGAAGGAAAGCAACTCCCAGACAGGTTTGCCTCCCTGCTTCCAATTTCTATGGCATCTCTGCACCCGGGACAGGGAGCCTGCCAACCAGTAGCTGTTCTACTTCCAGCTCCACTTCTCTGGGCATGCTGCCTGCTCTCTCTGCCTGTTCCTGAGCCTCACCCAACTGCAGCTCAGCTCTGGGATAACACTACTGCAGAATGTCAAATAGAGGTATTTAGAGAGGTTGCTCATTCTGTTCATCTTATCCTCACCCCCAATTAACCTGGAGAGAACTTCTCTCCACAGGTTAGCATACCTACCTCTACTCAATAGGCAGAGTTTGTTCTGGGTACAATGATGAGGAAGCCTAAGTGTGCCCTGGTGCTCTTCAACTCCTATTTTCAGTGCCAGCACCCAAGATGCTTAGTGCCCTCATACTTCTTGGAGAGCCCTCACTTTAAACCCCCACTCGTGCCAGGATCCCAAATAACATTTGGGGTTAAGACCTCTACTAACATGGTTTTAAAAAGCCTCTGAGATAGAACTATCCCAGTAGAAATGATTAAAATAACATCAAAGATGTTTGAAATTGCAAGGCCACAAGCAAGGGTGAATTTTAGAAAGTGTAAGACTGAGATCTTGGACATCGAGGTAACTGTAATTTTGTCAGCCACATAAGGCATAAACATGAGAAATCTTAAGGACTAGAACCTAACTAAGAGTTTAAAAACTGGAAAAGATATTAAAAATATGTAGGATTGCATTAACTAAATGAATCATTCAGAGAGTGATAGTAATAAGAATTCAGAGGAAGGGGCAATTGTTTCAATCTGGGGACAGTCAGTAACACCAGATACTTTTCCAACAACATTCTGAGTCTCCCTGCTTGCTTCTAGAAGAATATCAAGAATGCAAGAGAATTCCAGTGGGTAAGGTGAGAGGTAACCCAGACTTTCTTATTCTTGATGTTCTCAACGAATCTCAGACAAACTGGAAATGTCAGCTCCATAATTGAGTCCGGTTCTATATATATACTAGGAGAGTCAGATGTGTGATGGAAACATCCAATCCATTCAGGTCCAGTCAGCAAGTGACAGGGCAGTACATTTTGTCCCCAGACGACTGGCAAGCCTCATAACTCATTACAGAATTCAGAAATCCTGTGGTTTTATCTAGAAAGTTGTGCCTCTGTTGGAGGTGCTCACAGTTTTTGTAAACTCATTTTTCATTTGTATGCTAGGAAAATTGATTTGGGGAACCACTTGGCAGAATCTGTTATAGAAATCTTGGGCTATTTTACCACCGAAGAAACATCACCACACCAAAGTCTTTGATAAGACCCACAGCTTTTGTTTTATGACTTGTTTTAAAAATTAAATGACTATCAATTTTTATAAACCACAGCACCACCCCAAGGTTGTGTTTGTCCCTTTACAAATATGTGAATAATTCTGGCTCTGCCTTTGGGAAGGATCTCTTTATCTTTATCCCTACCTTAAAGTTGAGATCTGATCTGTTGATAGACCCAGGGAAAATCTTTCAAGATCCAGCCAAAATGCCACTTCATCTATGAAATGCTCTGTCTTCTGACTCCTGTAGCACTCCTATTATTTCACACCTACTTCACTGTAACTAGCTTATGGGAATAAAGGATGAATGTGAGATTCCCCAGTTAGACCGCTGAGAGTTAGGATGGTGCTATTCCCCACTGCACCTCCATGCCAAGCACCAATTCTAGGGACAGAAGCACTCGGTTAATGTTGAATGAATGCTCTTGAATGTGTCACTTCCAATTATTTGATTAAACTGGATACACAGGTATTTACTGGCCCACATCTTCACCACACATATGACTGCAGTTAGCACAGAAAAGGGTGTAGCAAGGCTGAAGGATGGGCTGGCAGGGGCTGGCCAGTCAGTGCAGGGGTGAGCAGTGTGAAGAGTGTCCAAACATAAACCCACCCCACAGAGTCACACTGGAATCAGGAAGACCCATGGTGGTTGCTTCTACACAGTGCATCCAAGCTCAATATTATAGTTCCCTTTCTCATTCGTCAGATTTTCTAAATTGTCCATGGCAACCATCTTTCACTTGTATGATTGAACAAGGAGAAGGGAAGAGATGCTGCATGTGCTAAACCTGCCATCTAAAATACACACACACACACACACACACACACAAATACCAAAAGATTTTCACATTAAATATAATCCAGTAAATATTAAATCTATAAACTTGCCATTGTAAGACTTTATGGTGTTTATTAGCTATTTATTCATTTAGTTGCTTAGAAACACCAGACTTATTTCAGTTTATAATTTTAGCTTGAGCCATTCTGAGTATATTAATTTTAAAATTGTGCTTACTCACCTATGAAAGAGTTATTGACAACTGCCAAATGTATTTTTAGAAAATTCTCTTACTGAAATTTCCCAGTTGCTGCCCAAGTTCAGATTCTAAAGACCATTTAGCTTTTCTAGCCAGTAGCAAGGATTTCAGTAACCGGGCTGTCTTACAGTGCAATTGAGTTTTGTCTGTTATTCAGAATACTCTTTCTTGGCATTAGAGTCTGGTGGTACTGGTGCATTTAAATAAAGTCCTCCAAACATGGAAAAAAAAAAAAAACCCTATCACATGAGAACTAAAGAGAAGTAAAAGAGGACGAGCTTGAGGACAGAGCCCCAAATTTTAAAATTTATTTCCTTTTAATTATGTAATACCATGTTCCCTACTAACAGCACATCCAAAATACAGGAAACAAGGGGGAAAGAAATCCCTTTGGGGGAGCTTGATTTGA
Source organism: Lepilemur ruficaudatus (assembly GCA_963574885.1). Classification (NCBI taxonomy): domain Eukaryota; kingdom Metazoa; phylum Chordata; class Mammalia; order Primates; family Lepilemuridae; genus Lepilemur; species Lepilemur ruficaudatus. The sequence goes on along the minus strand of CAUYRT010092483.1, from coordinate 15,541 downwards.
AGAATTAAGTCATCATATGATACCACTCACAGTTCTTGGTACATAAGTGACTGCAATTGTCACATGGGTACAAGTCTTGTCTCCCAAAAGTTCAAGTTCCGTGAGAGTTAGGGCTGTGCCCCCACCACGTTTATACTGAGCACAATCTTCATGACTTGATCAACACTTCATTAATACTTACTGAATTAAACTGATTAATCTCAATTTAGTAAGTAACAGGAAATAACAGGAAAAATATAATTTTGGCTTAGAAAAATATTCCCCCAGCTGTCCTGTGTCATCCCCCACTCCTCCCCACACCCCATTCTTGGTACAAACTTAGCAATTTTGTTTCTAGAATCCATTAATTGAGAAATTCTATGCCTATATGCAGAAGCCCCCTGCAGGGACAACTGTGCCATGCTGAAAACCCGGCTCCTCTCTGCCCATGGTTTGATGTGAAGGACGCATCCTGGGACTGCTGGAGTAATTGCAGGAGCATATTTTAAGAATAGATCAATAGAAGATAATAAATTAAGATTTCCAAGATATCTTTGAACTTCATTGGGGAAACATTTGGAAACTTGCAGAAGCAGCCTATATGATCAGGGGATAAATTATTACAGGAATAGACAATTATAAGAGCGATAGAGGAAATCAAGCTGGGCTTTACCCATTGGCTGACAACTGTCTGAGGACCACGGGGAGAAGTGATTTGCATGCGGTGCTGTTCCTTCACGTTCCTCCTTGTAGCTTTCTGTCTTCCCATTCACCCTGGCATGTTTTTGTGTCCTTGAAATATTTTTTTCTCTTCCACAATAAAAATAGCTCTTCTTTTGTGTCTCACAATTTAAAAACCACATACTCATCGTACAAAATTCACACCTTACATCAAGTATTTGGGAAAATAAAATAAAACTTGCCTGAAATCCCACCACCCTGATACAAGTCAATACCATTTTAGTCATGTGTTTATTGACCATTTGGATTTGATCTTCTGTGAGTTATTTATTCATAACTTTTGACCATTTTGATTCTCTTTTCCTTATCAGCTTGTGGGCATTGTTTGTATAGTACCAATATTAAGTGGTTTGGTCAACTGCTTTGCAAATATTTTTAGTAATTTTACTATATAAATGTTTGTATATTTGTTGCATATATTTTTATATATTTTGTGTATTTGGTATTGTTGCTATATAAAAGCTTTTATATCTATAGAGTGCAATGTGTCTGACTTTTTTTTTTTTTTTTTTTGGTAGCTTCTGGGTCTCCTGTCACAGGGAGACAGGCTCTTTCTGGAACATTCTTGAGCTGGAGGCAGTGGAATTGGGTACAGTTCTTGAAAAACTATATTCCCTTGCTCTTAACTGTAATAAAATATCACATTCTCTCTTTCTCTCTCACACACACACATGCACACCCCATCACCTATACTTTGTTTGAAATAATCACAGAGATGATCCTCAAATTATGCTCGTTTCCATACCTATTAGATACTACTAAAAAAAGACACTAGTAGAGGATGAAACACCCCAATAAAACAATATCTTTCACATTCAATTGTTTTTAATTTTAAGTGTGCTCATGTAGAAAATGTGTGAAAAATAGTTATCCACTTCAAAAAGCCTTTTCCCTTGAAATAATAAGAATATACTACTGGACATGAATTTATAGATCATTTACTTAGGTTTAGACTTCATTTATTCATCCTGACACTCTCATTTTGAGAAAAAGATTAAGATGGAGTATTTAGATGACATTTTTCTTCCTCTATGTTTCATTCATCTCATGTGAAAATACAGTATATTATTTTTGATTATATCTCAAAGCTTTATCCATGGGCAAAACCAATATAACAATCTGAAATAAGTGGGTCTTATGAAATATCTGTTAGCTGTATTGTTTAAGGCAGTTACCATTCCTATATATAACATTTTTATGAACTATTATATTTTTTGCTTAACTTTTAAAACTATTTTCCCCTTTTTATCTCTCCATGTCATGAGGAAGTAGTATATCAAGAAAAGGTGTATTTGACTGATAAATAAGAGGTTACCTAACTTAAGAAAATATACATATATCCCAGAGATTCACTATAATGATATCATCAGGGTCTAGGAATGAGACACCTGGTGCAGTAGATCCCTTGAAAACAAGGCATTCAATGAGGAGCTTCCGAGAAGAATCCTAAACTTCAGTAATCATTCATATGAAGGTTCCAGTGATTCATGATTGAGCAGGGAAATATCTCATAATAATGCATTCTGCTACTTTCATTGTGTATAAAGTAAAAAACTCTTCTCTAAACACTCTGAATGTAATATAATTATTTTCTTTCATTTATTTGAATGGTAAATGACAGTATCTAAACATCATAAAATTAAAATGGCAGCCTCTTTTCTTTCGTGTGCACTTCTATCTAAATGAAATCTGCCATACCTTGTTCAGTCTGATATTTTTGTTGAGGCTGAATCTATAGCCAAGACTACGTGTTTTGACACTAAGATTGTGAAAGCATTTTTTTTCAATTTCAATTCCATTTTATATACTTAGAAACGTATTTTCTAGAAGGAAAGAGAAAGAATGTTAAAGTTTTTTTTTTCTTATATGTACTTTTGACTTACTGCTTGATTTTTCACAAGTAAGCCTCAAAAGAGTTTATTTTCCTGTTGAAAATCTCACACTTTTATGAATCTTCACTGTAAACAGCAAGCAGGGGATAGAATGTAGCAAGTAACCTAGCAACCATCCAAATTCCATCCACATACCTGGCCTGGGCTCTGGTTCTACAGGAAAGACCATTCAATCCAGAAATAGACGAGAAAGAGAGCTGAAACCTTCCTGACAATGCTAGAGAATTAGCAGTGAGAGGCACATTAGGCAACAGCATGGTTGTGCTTTGTACAAACTCCCTGAGTTTTTATTTCAGTAAGAGGACCAAGGTTTTGGTTCACATCCCTGGAAGAAAAGAGTTGTCATTTGCCAAAGCAGAGCAAGCTGAAGGAGCAGAAGGAATGAAAAGTTCAGTTACTGACATGTTAAGTTCGAAGCACCTTCATAGATGTTTTCTCTGAGAGGAGAATTAGAGTTGGCAGGTAATTTTCAGGCAAGAAGATGAGGGGTGGAGAAGACAGAGGTAAAATGGATGTGCTCCAAGGTGCCCCAACATCTGAAGATGAGGATGAATGAGAGAAGGAGACTGAAAAAGAAAGGTCAGTGGTATGGGAGGCACATGCTAAAAGTCAAGTGAATTAAGCATCAAAAGGGGAGGATGATTAACTGTGCTGAGTACTGCTAATAGGCAGGCAAGATGACCACAGTATTGATGACTCTGGCAACATAAGAGTCCTCAGGGACATAAACAAGAGCAGTGCTGTGCATGAAAACCTAATGGGAAAGCCTTCTAGGGTGACTTGAAAGACAAGAAGGTCCCTTTTGCTGTTTCCTGTGAGTAGTGGGAAAGATAGTTAAACCATGCAGCATTCCCAGTCTTGCACTGCCTTTAACTTGGTGATTTTGGACAAACATTTAAAATTAAAATGTTAAGCTACATGATCTGTACCTTTCATTTGAACATTTTCTATTCTATAATCCCTCCTTAATTCAAATATGCTTTTCCAAATTTGACTTTGTTTTTTCCATTTTTTTAATATTTAAATATTCCTGCTTTCTCTGCTCTCTCGCACGCTCTCTCACTCTCTCTTTCTCTCTTCATCCCATTCTTCTTCCCTCTTTTTGGTCTCTTTTTCAGTCAAGCAGAAGAGGAAAACTACCATAGGACTATTAGAAAGTCCATTAGGAATTATGCGCTAATATCATTATCAAAACAAAAAATTTAAAACTTTTGAAATAAGAAACAATCACACAATTTCTATTCGGTCCATTTTCTATAAATTATAAAAATAAATAGCCCTTTCTGCATTTAACATTTTGTTTTAGGTATTTTTTATCCAGATATGGAGGCAGATTTTTTTTTTAAATCAAACACATGCCTACTTTATAGGATGGCTTTAATGCCATCTACTGAATAATTTTATATTCATGAAGTGCTTTGAGCTACGCAGGAAATCTGTTAAAAAATGAACAAACAAAGAACTAGCTGTGCCTTCAATTTGCTCTAAGATTGAGTGAAAATTTTCTTTGTGATTGAGGAATAAGTATTAAATATAGATAATCTTGGATTCAGATATATCATGATGATGGTGGCCTGTGTGTCCCTCTTTCAGTAACAAAATACACAGAAACCCTTCGGAAGACCTTAATTCATAAAAATCATGGCAAAACATGGATCCAGGATGGAATCATTCTAAGGCAGGTCCCCAGTGCATCCTGCGAGGAGGAGCGCGTAGGTTGGGCAGGAACCCCCCTCTTCCCGGCCTCTGTGTCCTTGCCTCACGGCAGCTGCCATCTGACAGCAAAACAATAACACACAGGGCTGAGATCATACCAGGCTCTCGCTAGCGGAGCCCTTGGGCAGCAGAGTCAAGAGCCAGGATGATGAGCCAGAGCTCAGAGCTCACTTCCAGATCAGCCTCAGAGCATAGGAGCCATCCAGGCCAAAACATGTGGCCACCTGGGCATAGCATTTGGTGTCCCGTCAAACCAATGTTCTTTAATAGGTGTTAAGAGACAGAACATTCTCTCTCCTTAATTGCCCAGAGCAATTTAGATCTGGCCACAAACATAAAACCTCACCCTGCAAAATAGAAACCCCGCAATTACATCCCCATTCTCCAGAGAGAAGGTTTTTAGCAATAACGGCCATCTATTGTTACTTAAACAGGCCTCTGCTGTGACTAAGGCATGCCCTTCTTATTTCCTTTTTATTTCTAATAGACTTTTTTAAAGAGCAGATTTAAACAATAGACTTAATTTTTAGAGCAGTTTTAGGTTTACAGAAATATTGCGCAGAAAGTACATTAGTACTTTCATTACAGTATAATACATTACAGTATAATACAGAGTAATTTTACTGTCCTAAAAATCTACTGTGCCCCACCTATCCATTTCTCCATTTTCCTTTTGAAGTAGTGTATCAAAATATTTCTTACAAAAGCTATCCCTTTCATCACATCTTTGGTGATGTTTCAAAACTTGGGAGGTATTTTAAAATTTCTTATAGAGGGACAACTGTCTGGCAGGTCTGCCAATAATCAGACTCTCATTGTGTGGATGGTAAAATTGCCCAGCTTCTATTCCTATCTTACTGAGATAGCATTTCAAAAATTGTGGCTAGAAAGTGAGACGGTGATGTGGTTTGAGTGGATGCCCCCAAGTTTGTGCATTGGAAACTTAATTCTCAGTGCAAGAGTGTTGAAAGGCAGGGCCGAATAAGACGTAATTAGGTCATGAGGGCTCTGCCTCCACTTACGGATTAAGGTTGTTATCACAGGAGTTGGTTTGTTATTGCAAGAGTGGGTTGTTGTAAAAGCAAGTTCCGCCCTTCCTTGCTTGTTCTTGTTTTCATGTTGTCTTGCCCTTCTGTCTTATGCCATGGGGTGACATAGCACCAGGCCATGCTGATGCCATGCTCTTGGACTTCCCAATCTCCATAATCGTGAGCCAAATAAACTTTGATTGTTTATGAGTTACCCATCCTCAGGTCTTCTGTTACAGCAACACAAAACAGATTAAATATATCTAGTCTTTACACCTGAGGTCATCCAGGAGCAAGAATGATAAAGTACAACACCCAGTAGAGACTTCCAAGCATGCTAAATTCCAAGCATGCTGAATAGAAAAAGAGGCAAAGCCATCAGTAAGTTAAAAATCAAATTCTGGTTTCTTTTTACTAAGTTCTCTAGAAGAAGAGTGGGTCTCTTCCTGAAGCAAGTTCAACTTTTCTTTCTTTGTAGACAGGCTTAAAGTTTCAATTATCTGCTACAATTGTAGTTGGGACATAAGTTAGCTTTTTATAAAATGTGTGAGTCTAAATATAATGGAAAGACAAATCAGTAGTTCAAAGTACACAAAGAGTTCCCCAAACTACTCAAGCTTGGCATATTCTGTGTCTTGCATATTGAGCATAATGCTTATAGGAAAACTTAGGGGAAAAAAGATTGAGCTGAAACATTTGGGTTAGGAAAGATCGATATATCTCAAGCTTTTCAGACTGATGCAAAATTAATAGCATGAAGGAGATATGGTGCAGTGAAATTGAAAAAAGATGATATTTAGAATCCAAGCTAAATTCAAATCCAACCCCAGCCACTGACTAGCTATATGACCTTGCCTAGCTTATGAAATCTTAGAGCCTCCAAATTTATTCATATATAAAATGAAGAAAATAAGTTTTTGATAATTAAGTTAGAACAACAATACAGAGGGCTTGACTCCCAGTGGTTTATAACAAAAATTTGAACTACTATTTCTTTTTTTGGAAATGAAAAATAATATTTACCATGTAGCCTATTATAAGTCTTTTTTTTTTTTAACTGAAGTCCTTTTCTTCCTATGGAAAATAACTTCATCACTGAATTATTTGTTTCATAGCATGGTGTGCTTTGTATTGCCTGATTCTTCACTGTGGCTTGATGAGAAATGTCTTCACATTTTAATTTGATTGAATTATTCTGTTGCGATAAACAGACAGGTTGTAGAGAAATAACAGTTTGTCTCTTATCAGCAGAAATGAGTTGCACATCACAAACTTCAATTATTTGTTGAACTTCTTTTAGAGAATGGCCTTTGAAAGAAACAACGATGGTAGCACAAGTACAGTGACTTTCAAAGCCAAAGAGGGGAGATTTCAAATACAGATGATTATCTTTTTGGAGAAAGAAAAAGCAAGCAAGTAGCAAATTTTCATTTTAGGCAGCTTGTCCTTCTGTAGGAAAGTAGGCAGAGCTCAACCTCAACCTTCCCAGAAGGGAAATGGCAAAAAGGTCTTCCGAAGGCACAGAGAAACATGGACAGGACCTTCCAGGAGCCAATTTTTTATTAGTTTTTCAGTTTTTTCCTCCTCATGGGAATTGTCGCTGAACTTTTAATTTCCCACATCTACAATGGAGTTTAAAAAAAAGATTAAAGGATCAAACAGAACCTTCAGATAAAACAAAACTTCTTTTTTCTCATGAAGCAGCAAATGTTTTACATAAAACAAGCAAACAAAGATAGTTAAAAGGAAAACATTTATTACATATTAGCTAGAGAACTCAAAAACAGCAAAACTCATTTTTAACAGTCTCTTTAACTTTAATCAAAGCATGTTTTAACATTACTTCAGATTCCCTCTGTTTTTAATGTAGCTGTCAAAGTATCGCTTGTCATTAATTCATTGTTTATGAACCCCAAATTGAACTTTTTTAGTATGTAGGAAAATACTATGGGCAAATTAACACCAGGGTTTGCCCATAGGGATAGCTTTATTTAGAATTTTTCTCATGGCCATTCTTGTTTTTCATCTTAACCAGAAAGTATTAATATTAATAATATAAATACGAAAGTTGATAATATAATACAACTAAATGAGACACATCACAACCAAACCAATGGGCCAAATGCAACTCTCCCATAATTCAGTTGTGGTTTCTGATCATTGTGGTCACTGAAAGGCGGAGAAAAACTGGCTCAGTCACACGGAACCATGGAACTCAGTGAGAGAAAAAAGAAAACAGACAAGAGCTGGGCTCTTATTCAAAGCCACAGAACATACTCTTTCTGCTTCCTAAACTGTTATCAGAAATTCAACTGTTGGTCCAATGTTGACATTTTAAAATAGGCATGTCATCATTGATTCAATAAATAAAATTATTATTGAGCATCTATGATGTGCCAGGACTGTTGACTGAGGATGCAGCAGAAAACAAAAGAGATACGGTCTTAGTCCTCTGGGGACTTAACACTATAATGGAGCCTGGAGAAAAATTAAATAACACATAAATAGAAAACATACTTCAGGGAATGGAAAGTTCTAAGAAGACAGATAAAAAAGGGAAGGAGATAAAAGTGATGGAATGTGCTAGTTTAGGTACAGTGCCAGGGAAGGCTTCTTTGAAGAGAAGACCTTTGCAAGAAGCCTGAAGGAAGTGAAGATATGGACCACACCCCTATTTGAAGGAAGAGCATTGTGAGGAGACAGAACAGCAAAACCAAGATGCAGAGGTAGGAATAAGCATGGGGTCTTCCACAACCATCTGAAAGGCCAAGTATCTTGACCAAAGTGAGCAAGGAGAAGAATGATACAGGTTGAACATCTCAAATCTCCAGGTTAGAAATCCAAAATGCTCCAAAATCTGCAACTTTTTCAATGCCAGCACTCAAAGGAAATGCTCATTGGAGTATTTTGGATTTTTTATATTTTTGTATAATCCAGTAAATATAATGCAAATATTGCAAAGTCCAAAAAAAATCCAAAATCTGAAACACTTCTGGTCCCAGCATTTGACATAAGGCATACTTGACCTGCAGCAGGTATTATAATCCATGGTAAAGAGTCTTGATCTTACTCTAGTTGAGAAGGGAAGCCTCAGAGGAGTGTGAGGACGCAGTGACCTGCATTTTGACCGTAAAGGGGTGTTTTTTGCTACTGTGTGGAGAGTGGACCATTGGGAAGCAAGAAGGGAAGTTGGAAAATGAGGTGGGAGATTTTTGCAATAGACCAAAAAATAGGTGTTTGGTGCCTGGGACTAGGTGATAGCAGTGAAGTTGGTTAGAAAGGTCAAATTGTGGATATACTTTGAAGGTAGAGCCAATAGGAATGGATGCAGAGTATGGCAAGAGAAAAGTCTAGGATGACCCCAGATTTTTTTTGACCTGAACAATTACATAAACAGAGTGGCCACTTACTGAAATGGGAATGATGGACAAGGAACAAGTTTGGATGTTGGGGAATCCAGACTTGAAAGTCTCAGTTTCAGACTTGTTGCACTGAACTATTTCATCGGACATCCAAATGGGGTGTAAAGCGGTCACTTAGAAACACAAGTTAGATGTTTAAGGTAGCAGTCAGACTTAGATATTTACATTTTGGAGACATCAGCTTATTGGCGGTATTTAAAGCCATTAGACTGTCTGTGGTCACCCAGGAAGTACGTATCCATGGGAATAGTCAGCAGCTTGGAAAACTGATCTTACTGACAAAAGATAAGACTTCTTTTGTTTTTTTATTTTGCTTTGTTTTGTATTTCCTTTTTCTGGATCTCCAATGCAAAGATCTGTAACATGACATTCCTGGAGAAATAGCTACAACCTTAGAAATCCAGTAGTTATCAGGAAGACGCACGTCTTTATAAACTGCAACGACTCTTTAGAGCAAAAATAGCACTGTGATAATTCAATAGCCAAAGTCCATCTCATCTGCTAAGTATACAGTGCTGTGGAAACTGCTCTGGAATGGGTGGAAACCAGCCACTTCCATTCCCAGAGTTTCCTTGTCCTCATTTGTAAAACCGAGTGGTTGAATACTCTCTGAGTCTCCTTCTTGTTTCAAAAGCTGATTCTTTTATATTTTACTCTTTATTTCTGTATTTTATGATAATAGATGGAATATTCTACTGTATTGTACTCTTTCTTTCTTTTACTATTTTATGAGAGAGAGGAGGAGAGAAGGTAAAATACAGTGTGTATGTATTTATATATATACATACATATATATATACACAGTCATGTGTCACTTAATGACGGGTATACTTTCTGAGAAATGCATTATTAGGTGATTTTTGCCATTGTGTGAACATCAATGAGTGCACTTACACAAACCTAGGTGGTATAGCCTACTACACATCTAGGATGTATGGTATAGCCTCTCACTCCTAGGCTACAAACTTGTACTGAATACAGTAGGCAACTGTAACACAATGGTAAATATCTGTCTATCTAAACATATCTAAACATAGAAAAGGTACAGCAAAAATATGGTATAACAATCTTATGTCACCACCACTGTATATGTGATCCATTGTTGACCCAAATGATGTAATGCAGTAGACCGTGTGTGTTGTGGGGGGGGCGGTAGGGAGGGAGAGAAAACAGTTTTTGTAATTGTTTGGTGTAACCAAATGCTTTCCAGAATTTATATGTCCTTTCTTAGTCTTATATTCACACTAAAAACAGTTTTCTCCTTCCTCTTTCATATTCTGATTTTCTGGACATCTGTGCTATCAGGGATAATCCTGTCGATCAATAGATTTGTATTCATTGAACTGCAGCTCTGAGTCCAGAATTCCAGAAACTCCACTGTCAGTAACTACATGCTATTTCTCCCTAAAATTTTACAACTGCTTTGCTCTATAGGTTTTAATGTGTACAATATGCAGTACTGTATCATCTTTCATTTTGTCAAACACTGTAAACACGGAATTAGATGCACTCCCCAAAGGCAACACTAAACTCTGCAGGATTCATATTGAGCCATCAGGACAAGTTAGAGCATCATATTGTAATTCTCAGCCCTGCGTCTTCCCTAAGAATTCAGACCAAGGTTTCCTGAGGTCACAGGGAGAAGATGACAGAGGAATTAGTCAAGTAAATTAAACCACAAAGTTGAAAAATCTTAAATACTTAGAACCACAACGCATTAAATCTTTTAAAACGTCTACGTTTTACAAAGCATATTTCAGAAGGAATGAGTAAGAGACAGTTTGTTTAAAAGCATTTCCTAATCCAGCTCAAACATTTATATAAAAATTACAGGTTGTTTTTTCCACTTATCCTCTATCTTATCCTGTGTGATGTGACCCCCGCAGACACACACATCTTCACAGTTATCCAGTACATTTAACTAAAAGAGAAACTTTAAAAAGAATTATTACCTAATAGGTAAAAGTACAATAAGATGGAAATGGAAAAAAAAAAATATAGTGCTTCCAATAATAGAAAGTCACTAAATATCAGACTTTGAATTATTTAATGATATGGATAAATCCTTCTGATACAGTATTAAATGAAAAAGAAATATATAAAATGATTTCAACATTTTTACAAAGAAATACAAATTTCAAATGAGTAATGGCTTTGAGAGACCACAAGTAAAGGTAGTCTCTCTAAATGGGATGATTACAGAAAATTTTTACTTTATTTTATTATTGACATAATAAGCATGTATTATTTTATATTGAGAAAAGAGTTTACTTCAGATGGATTAGAAATGTAAAATCATTCAAATACTAGAATTATATTGTAAATAATACTGTGGAGATAACAGAATCTCATCAGCCTTTTCAATATTGCTGTAATTTTATAGCCACCTTTTTACTTCATATCCAAAAGTTCTTCATTTATAGGTAAATGTGTCTTATGATTATTTCCACAAAACTCTGACCTGGATAGAGTCAGATGTCCTGTTACATTCGTCTAAATAAATAAATCTTAATACAAATCAGAAAAGTCTACCAAATTTAAATGGTATGAACTCCAGAACCCAATTTATATCTCAAAATACTGTCTTATATCCATTCATAGACTAATATGGAACAAGTGATTAAGGATATGCAGATTAGTTGCCTAGTTAGAAGTAACCCAGATGGAAATCCTGCTCCTCGTAGGTGCCAGCTACTAAGGAATATGTGCATAGGTGACAATTCCCCATAACGCATGTCTCACATTAATTCATAAAATATCATACATAGCAGGTGTGCATGAGATATATTCATAGGTAAGTATAAATATTGCTATATGTCTGTTCCTTGAAACAGAGATTATCCTTAAAATGTATTACCTCTGATTTTATCTTTATTCTAAAAAGAAGACTGAGAATAATTTCTGTTATTTCTGGTTGTGCTCAGGGAATCAAATCTAAAAATTGACACATAAGCAATCTAAACACAGTAAGAGGTGATGGGGGAGGGATTACCCAAAGTCTATTTTAAATACTGAATGAAGCAAATTTTTAGAAGCCAAAATTGTGAAATTTGTAAGCCTCTCATTTGCCTTGTCTTGTTTAATTTTGCAAGATTGACACTAAATACATGCGAATTTAATCTTTCATGTGTTTATTTAATTATAGTTTGAAAGTATCTGTTTTATGATGGTATATATATGTTTTACGTGTCCAGAGGGCAAGAGCTATGTCAAATTAATTTGAAGTCTATAGTATCTAATATAATGTCACTGGTAATGGAAACTTGACTGCAATTATTAATATAAAGATGACATCATCACAATGATGATGATGATGATGACTTTGCTATTGCTTTCCAGAAAAGACTGAAGAAAATCCATCCCACAATCCTAAAACACATTTGAGCTAAGATAACATGTTATTAGCTCAAACTAACTGCAGCCACCTTTCAGAAAGGCCTCAGATAACTGTAGAAGTACAGACAAAAGGAAGAGGTAGTCACATTTTCCTTGCAAGTGGCTTTGAGGCAACGCATGGACTCTTGAATGTGAAAATAAATAGATAATAAATAAAATCGAATTCATCCCAATCTATCATAGAACTTCCCTGACAACATAAAAGTCAGCCAAATAAATCAGAATAATAGGATTTTGACAAAACAAGACATTTATCTCTTCCCAGAGAAACATACTGGTCACATGACTTATAAATTGCCAATCGGGGTTCTCTATCCGTCACTAAGATTTCCATCTAATGACAGGGAAATAATTACCATACTCCTATCATATCATGCAATCCTTTGATGTGTCAGGAAGTGAACCACTGCAAAATTCAGTCCTCAGTGTGTGGACAACACCTGTGGGTGGGTAGATTTTTTTTTTTCCCACTAACAGCAGCTAATTTCTCTCCTGAGCAAGTCTAGAATCTTTGTCTGTAGCAGTTCTACGGCTTCAGGAAAGGCAGCAGAGAGTCCTCCCTGGATGAGACAGAATGTTTAATCTTGGACCTTTCTACAATCTATCACAACCCTTTTCCCACTAACACGTCCAGAAAAAAAATGTGTTCCCTAATATTACAAAGACAACAATGGATTAGGAGTTCCAGATTTAGTTCCAACTTTCTGGGTCTCTTCAGCTTAAAAATAGAATTTTCTCTGACCTGAATACTATGGGTATCTATTAGCATTGAATTTGAATATTTGAATAAATGAATAGAGACTCTACTCCTACATTTTATACTTTTTACACATATACGCAAAATTTTACATAAAATGTATAGTTGTATATTTATGTATACAGTATATACTGTGTGTGTGTGTGTGTGTGTGTGTGTGTGTGTGTGTGTGTGTGTGTATCAGTGAGCGGGAGAGAGAGAAGCTGTCCAGAACTAAAAGAATGAAAATCCACCCAGATTGAAAACAAGGAGCCCTGCTGTTAATCAGCCTGGGAGGACAGACTCATGGCCAGCTGTGTAATTAACAGGAAACACTGTTTCTCCCAGGGTCATGCAGCAGCTGGCCAATGCCATAACAACCTCCTTCCTGAGTGACCCCTGCTTTGTCACCAGTGACGCTCGCAGACGCACTTTGCTATAACTCATCTATTCCTGGGATCCAAAATTGCTAAATGGCCTTGCCTGGTGTCAACACGTAATCCTAGTTAATCTTCATTTATACTAATCCCATTTTGGGAACAGCAAATAATCCAGAATTGACCCCCACGGGCTTCCACTGGACCCGCCTCAGGGCCCTTCCATGACAACCCAACCCTGTGGAAGACACTTCCTCCTGTGGAGCAGCACCGCTGGCTCTTCCAAAGGGCCTCTCTCCTGCATTTATGGTTCTTTTATGATTACATCTTTCATGATGACATGAGTCATACATCTTAGCCACTCTACTTGCTAGATATCTAACTTCCTTTTATCTTACAATCACACTAGAACAGAGAAGATGCGGGCTGATTAGCAGATTTCTGTTTTCCTCTCAAACCACAGCTACCTAAGATCAGAACTCTCTGATAATTTGTGCTGCTATTTTAGGATCCAGTTTCATTCTACAACTGGCTGAAGCATGAAATGAACTAAAATAAACGGAATTGAATGGAACTGAACTGAACTGAAGTGAAATAATGTGATTTCCAGTAAACCTTACACCTCAAGGACAGAGCGTGAACCTCACCCATCTTCCTCCCAGAGGTCCCCACACGATGACCAGCACACACAGCTCTCCCAGTGCGTGACTGCTGCATTTCACTAACAGCAATCCATCTCTCTGCACATAATCCAGTCTGCTTTCCCCAGGGTTGAAAATATCCTGAACTACATCTAGAGGTAGCTGTAAACTAATTGCCAAAGCACTGACTGAATTCAAATATATTCTTTATGGCAGTCAGATGCGAGAAAACAAAATTTAGAAAACAAGCCAGAAAGGAAATGAAGAAAGTAAAGAGCCTGAATTCCCCTGAATTACCACCATTCTATTCCTATCCCCATAATTTCTCTAGTGTTTACTGAATAGTTACTACATGCCAATAAAAAGCACTAAGCACTTTCCATGTATTATCACATTTGATCTTCACAGAAGCACATGATTTTTTAAACGATAAACATGATTATACACACTATATATGAAAATTATTAACATGATTTTATACAGGAGGAATCTGAGACTTGTCCAACACCACCCCACTTGTAAGATTTGAACTACGTGACCCATGTCTGATTCAGGCCTTATCTCTGATGCCCTGAAATCTGCATCAATATAGGCAGTAATGGTAATATATCAGGATGGAAGCAAAGCTGTTAATACACGAACTAAGCAGAGATTTACAAGCAGCTAAATTGGAACTCACATGAACAACTTCCACTTCTGTCTTCATCTTTCCTTTGTCCCTACCTCACTGCCTGAAAGCTACCCCAGTGACATCAGTCACACCTCACATCCACTCCCCTATCCAACTCTTGTTCCACCCTGTTCAGGACTGTCTTGAAATTATATGGAAAAAAACTTACTTTATAATTCCAAAGACAAGAGTTAATCCATCAGATCGTTTAGAACAAAATTTAAAGTTTAGCAATATCTCAAACCAAAATTGGACAAATGAGAGTTTCAGTGTTGCTTACACAAGTGTCACTTCAAATATCCGAGAAAGCAGGACAGATGTTTACCAGAAACTTCCTTCCAGGGGCTTTGAAAACCTGAGGCATGATAGATACAAATAAACTAATAAACACATTGAGGGTTTTTTTCCTTAGCCATAGAAACAACCCTCTTAAAAAAGTTACATCTGAGTTTTATAATATTTAAGGTGTTTTTTTTTTCTTCTGTCTTGGTTGCTATTAACTGAGCACATTTCTATTTGTGACTCATCAAATAATGAATTTATATATAGGAACAGAAAATTCAATTCACTTGCAGGTGGTGTGTGCTCCAAAGCACCAGTAACAGGCATATACTGAGTGCTCTGTTTCATGGCAAGAGTCACCATCTGAAGATGCTCTGGGATTGTGAGGCTTGTTGAAGGCTTAATATTCAAAATAACCATTACCATGTTCACATAGTAAATCAGCAAATCATTTTTTCGTTATAAGTCGTTTTTGTTAGGGAACAATTTACTCATATGAGTTCTAAGTAACGTGTTCACTTGGGTGTTGTTCTGTTCTACAGAAATCCCTTAAAAATAAACCTACAATCTTGGAAGATTAGCTAAAAGATTAATGTCAGACTTTTAAAAAAAGAAAATTGGGCAGAATTCTGACTAAACAACATGTGGTGCTTTTTTTTTT
>CAUYRT010092482.1:0-15806 GCA_963574885.1 Lepilemur ruficaudatus | reverse complement strand
CATTCATGTAAAAGTTTTTGTGTGGACAAATGTTTTTATTTCTCTGAGGTAAATACCTGCCAGTCTGTCTTTCTTTCTTTCTTTCCTTCCTTCCTTCCTTTGTTCTTTCTTTCTTTCTTTCTTTCTTTTCTTTCTTTCTTTCTCCTTCTCTTCCTTTCATTCTCTCTTTCTTTCTTTCCATCCCTCCTTCTTTCCTTCCTTTTACACTGGGTCTCACTCTGTTGCCCAGGCTAGAGTGCAGTGGCATCACCGTAGCTCACTGCAACCTCAAACACCTGGGTTCAAGTGGTCCTCTGGCCCCCCGCCCCAGCCTCCTGAATAGCTGGCACTACAGACTCATGCCACCATGACTGGCTTATTTTTCTACTTTTTTTGTTTTTTAAAGATGGGGGTCTCATCATGCTGCTCAGGCTGGTCTGGAACTCCTGGTGATCCTCCTACCTCAGCCTCCCAAAATGCTACAGCCTGATTTCTTGTCTCTCAAATGATTTGTATTTCCCACAACAATTTGTGTGTTATGAATTTCTGATTTCTCCCACAGCATATGCCACTATATGAATTCGTATTAATAAATGAAAAATATGCCCCAGAGTGCAATTGCTGGATCATATATGATAACTCTTTTTTTTTTTTTTTTGAGGCAGAGTCTTGCTCTGTTGCCAGGCTAGAGTACTCTGTGGCATCAGCCTAGCTCACAGGAACCTCAAACTCTTGGGCTCAAGTGATCCTCTAGCCTCAGCCTCCTGAGTAGCTGGGACTACAGGCATGCACCACCAGGCCCAGCCTATGATAAATCTTCTTAAAATATGTTTTTATTATTAAAATTTATTTTATTTATCTATTTATTTTCGAGACATGGTCTTATTCTGTCACGCAGGCTGCAATGCAGTGATGTAATCAAAGCTGTTAGCCAGAGCCTGGAAGGGCTATGCCCTCATTGAAAGAGTGGACTGGAAAAATCCTCAGAGGGCAACAGCAAGGAAATTTATCCATCTATGATGCAGGCATAGGAGGAAAAAAATCTCTGAGAATCTGTAATCTCACATGAGATTGCAATCTATATTTATACTACCTGTGGGAATCAAAAATCCCATGCTAAGAATTTATGTTACTACCTATGCAAATGTATAGGAAAAAAAAGAAAAGAAAAAAATTTTCTTTTTTTTTTTTTTTTTTTTTTGAGACAGAGTCTCACTCTGTCACCTGGGCTAGAATGCCATGGTGTCATCATAGCTCACTGCAACCTCAAACTCCTGGGCTCAAGCAATCCTCCTGCCTCAGCCTCCCGAGTAGCTGGGACTACAGGCATGTGCCACCATACCTGGCTAATTTTTTCTATTTTTGGTAGAGACGGGGTCTCGCTGTTGCTCAGGCTGCTCCTGAACTCCTGAGCTCAAGTGATCATTCCGCCTCAGCCTCCCAGAGTACAAGGATTACAGGCGTGAGCCATCCCACTAGCCCTAAATCTAATTTTAACTAGTATTCCAGGGTAGCCCAGTAAAAGGGGTCAAGGTTTTGGAATCATAAATAACCTTGTTCATATCTGAGCTCTGCTATTTATTAGCTGTGTGACCTTGGACAAATAACTTTCCCTCTCTGAGCCTTTGTTTCCTCCTCTGCAAAGTGAATATGATAATGGCTGCCTCACAAGGCTGCAATGAAGATTAAAATGTGATATATAAGGGAAGTACCTGGCTTGGTTTTCATCCCACAGGGTGCTTCAGAGCCTTAGACTGCTTTGGAAGCCTCCTGTGTTCCACTAAGATACAAACACCTCCCAGGGTACAGTACAATGTCACAGCAAACTGTGATGCCAGACTGCTTGGGCTTATTGCTTCATATCTCAGAGCCTCAGTTTCAGTTTCTTCATCCACCTAATGGGGATAATAATAGGACCAATTTCCTAAGATTATCTTAAGGGTTTTTTTTTTTTTTTTTTGAGACAGAGTCTCACTCTGTTGCCTGGGCTAGAGTGCTGTGGCATCAGCCTAGCTCACAGCAACCTCAGACTCCTGACCTCAAGCAATCCTCCCGCCTTAGCCTCCCAGAGTGCTAGGATTACAGGCAGGAGCCACCACGCCTGGCCATCTTAAGGGTTAAACAACATGATCCACAGAAAGTTCTCATTTATGTTAAACACCTGGTCATGCTAACTTTCATTATTACTGCCATCACTGGGCCTGGGAGGCCAGGAGTATAGGAATCCCTGATCCCTGACCTGGAATCCATGCAGAGGGGCCTCTGTCTCACTAGGACACCAGACCCTTGGTCCAAGGCTTGAGCTTATAGGGTCTTTAGTGGGCTGGGACGCTCCCCTCTCTCCTTCCTTTTCCCTTCCCCCTCTCTTATCCCCTGGGAGTGAACTGGTTTCCTCTGGGAGCTCTGCCTGGGATTTGGTGAGGAGCCAGGCCTGTGTGTGTGTGTCTGGGAGGCCAATTTCTGAGCCACAGCAGAGAGGCATCAGCTGACCACAGTGAAGGGGTAGAGCATTCCTCCAGCCACAGGGTTCCTGGGGGGTAGCTACAGGTGATTTGCACTGCCCATACTGTGTAATCACGGACATGCACACATACACACATATAACACACATGTATCTTCACACACACACACTCATATGCACACATACATTGCTCTTTCCTCTGGCTCTACATCTTTCTCTGCTAGCCCCTTTGCATTCTTCACCCCTTTCCCATCTTCTCACCCATTATATCCACAGAAAACCATCCCCCAGGGGAGGAATTCTCTAGCAGGGCTCTTTCTCAGAAAGTTTGTCTGGGCCTCATTAAGTCTTTTTAAAGCAGGGCAGTACGTGGGGGGACTTTTAAGGATCTGGTTCCAGCCTTTTTTCATGGGAAAGGAGCTTCACTTCCCCCTGATCTCTGGCCTCCTGCTGAATCTCTCCTCCCCTCTTTGTCTACCATTGAAGCGAAGCTTCCAGAAGCCAAGTAGGATGTAGTTCTTTTTATCACAAGTGCTTACCCCAAATTTCTCAGGCTACCCTACAACCTTTAAGTACAGTTATACAATTTTTTTATTTGTATTTTTTTCCTCCCAGACACAGGGTCTTTCTCTGTTGCCTAGGCTGGAGTGCAATAGTGTGATCATATCTCACTGCAACCTTGAACTCTTGGGTTCAAGCAATCCTTCTGCCTCAGCCTCCTGAGTAGCTGGGACTACAGGCATGTGCATCACACCCAGATAATTTTTCTTACTTTTTTCATAGAGATGAGGTCTTGCTATGTTGCCCAGGCTGGTCTCCAACTCCTGGCCTCAAGCAATCCTCCCACCTCAGCTTCCCAAAGTGCTGGGATTACAGGTGTGAGCCACCATGCCAGGACACAGTCTTACTTTTAAAATATCAATACATATATACAATGCTATATTCCCTCCCTCCTTCCTTTCTTTCCTTCCTTCCTTCACTCCTTCCTTCCTATTCCCCTTTCTTTCTTCCATATATTGATTGAGTGTCAAATGTTTGTCATACGTATGCCAGACTGTGGGTTCTTTTTTTTTTTTTTTAACCTGTGTCTCCCTTGTTTTGACACCACCCTAAATTAAAGCTATTTCTTTCTTTCCTTCTCTTTTTCAAGTTTCTTCTTTTTTTTCCTCGGAGTTTTAGGAACTAATTTTTTTCTATTTCTTACGTTTAGTACCTGTGAATCAGGAACTAAATTAAATCTATTTGATCCTGTTTTCCAAGATAATTACAATTTACACACATATATATATATTTTTTAACAACTCATGCTTTTTTTCTTTTTTTCTTTTTTGAGACAGAGTCTCACTCTGTTGCCCATGCTACAGTGCCATGGTGTCAGCCTAGCTCACAACAACCTCAAACTCCTGGGCTCAAGTGATCCTACTGCCTCAGCCTCCCGAGTAGCTGGAACTACAGGCATGTGCCACCATGCGCAGCTAACTTTTTCTATATATATTTTTAGTAGTCCAGCTAATTTCTTTCTATTTTTTTTTAGTGAAGATTGAGTCTTGCTCTTGCTCAGGCTGGTCTTGAACTCCTGAGCTCAAACGATCCACTCCCCTCATCCTCCCAGAGTGCTAAGATTGCAGGCGTGAGCCACCACGCCCAGCCCAATTCATGTTTTTGAATGCTTACTATGTACAGGAATTGTATTAAGCAGTTTACCAGCAATATTTTATTTATTCCTCATAATATCCCCATCTGATAGATTAAGAAATGGAAACTTGGCTGGGCGCAGTGGCTCATGACTGTAATCCTAGCACTATGGGAGGCCGAGTGGGAGGATTGCTCAAGGTCAGGAGTTCAAAACCAGCCTGAGCAAGAAGGAGACCCCATCTCTACTAAAAATAGAAAGAAATTAGCTGGACAACTAAAAATATATAGAAAAAATTAGCTGGGCATGGTGGTGCATGCCTGTAGTCCCAGCTACTCGGGAGGCTGAGACAGGAGGATTGCTTGAACCCAGGAGTTTGAGGTTGCTGTGAGCTAGGCTGAAGCCACGGCACTCTAGCCCAGGCAACAGCGTGAGACTCTGTTTCAAAAAAAAAAAAGAAAAAAAGAAAAAGGAAATGGACACATGGATATTTAAGGGTTAAATAAGGAATCCAAGACCACACAGATAGAAAGTGACACAGTAAGAATTTAAATGCAGGAAATCAGATTCAAAGCCCATACTCTTAAATTAACCAGTATGGGATGCTGTCTTCCAGTGGACTGTGTGCTCTGTGAGGTGAGACCCTGCCTGTCTTGTTTGCAACTGAATCCCGTAGGTGTAGCACTGTGTCTGGCACATAGTGGATGTTCAATAAATATTTGTTGAAGGAATGAATTGTAAAATCATCCCCTGCTGCTATGTGTGCTGCAGAAAAGAGGAGGGGGAGAGATATGAGCTTGGAAGTCAGACCCAGGTTAAAATAGAGGTCTGTTCTTAGTAGTGATGTGTCTCAATTTCCTCATCTGTGACATGCAGATAATATACAGGCTGTGCAGGATTTATGTGAGGTTTAAATGACAATGTATATAAATCACTCAGCTCATGTGCAAACACATACCAAACAGTGAATAAATCACACCTATGGGTTATATGTATATATGCATCCATTAATATGTATTATGTGTGTAGCCTCAGTGGTATAGAGTCATTCCCCTATTGTTGGACCCTTGGGTTTGTCTCTGGTTATTTGTGAATATGAGTTTGCTGTGGACAACTTGCATATGTTGTTTTCTTCTGAGGTTTCCTTTTTCTTTTTCTTTCTTGATGCAGGCATGAGGACTGGTTGAGGTGTGGGCAATGTGTAGTGGGATTTTTCTGATAACCATCACATCTTACCTCTGTATTTGTCAGGGGTCTAACACAGTGGTTCAGTGTTCAGGCACTGGTGTCAAACAGGCCTGGGTTTGAATTCAAGGCCTGCCCCACTCATAAATGTGTGATCTAGGCCAATTAGACCTATATCCAAATTTTCCCTTCTGTATACCGGGGTTGCTCTTAACAGTAGCTACTCCAGGAGGCTAAAGTGATTATTTCGATAGCGTAGGGATTTACACTTTACATTTTCACATTGATTTAATCCTTATATGAGCCCTGTTAAGTGAGGATTATTATGATCCCCATTTTATAGATGAGGAAACTGAGGCCTAGAGAAGTGAAGTGACAGGACCAAGGTCGACATGGAGCTAACAGGTTGGGCAGGGGTCAGAAACCAAGTCTTCAGATGTCCAGACCCCGAGCCCCACCTCGCAGCCCTCTTCCCATGCACCAAGAGTTAAGGGGTCTCCTGCGGGTCCCAAAGTGTGGGATTTCAGACTTTCCTATATTCGACTGTGAACAAAGCCAAGGTTTAATATCTTAAATTTCCTTCCACTTTTGAAGTAGGGAACATGTCCACCCATCCCCAAGCCCTAAGCACAGTTGATAGCGCTCTCCTCCCAGTGGGCGGGGTCTGTCACCTTGAGAAGCCACGCGCCACGCCAAGCCACGCCTGAATGGGAAACTAGCTCCTCACGCTCCCGGTCTAGCAACCCTGCGTGCAAACTCCCTCGCGGCTTGGCGTCTACTTTTTAAACTGAAGCCCTGGAGCCCAGCACTCTGCGTAGCCGAGCCCCGACGCCCAAAGCTTCGCATCAGGATACTTGGTTCTGTCTCTTTTTCTTGTGTTCCCACGCCCACGAGCTCCAGCTTCAGCCCCACGCTCCACAGCCATTCCCAGCGAGCGCTGCCTCCGCGGGCTCCTAGGGCTCCGCCCCCGACGCGAAGCCCCGCCCCCTGTGTGGCCCAGCCCAGCCTCCACTCCTCAGAGGCTCCTCTCCTTACTTCGGGGCCCCGCCCCGAAGCGCCCTCTGGCCCACCCCCAAGTCCCGCACTACATCCTTCGGCTCCTTGGCCCCGCCCCAGCCTCCCTCTTTTGCGTGTTGCCCCGCCCCCAGCCATTGGCCACGCCCCTGGATGGCCCCGCCCCTCGAAGCTCCACCCCCAGTGGCAGGGGCTAGGTGGCGGCTGGCCCAGCTGGGCGCCGCTGCCCTCTGCCCCGGGCGCTCGGTCCTAGCGGGCTGCGTACGGCGGGACAGGGCGAGTGCGGCGGCCCGGGGGCTCGGAGGCGAAGATGGCGTCAGGCAGGCGCGCCCCGCGCACCGGGCTGCTGGAACTGCGTGCCGGGGCGGGCTCGGGGGCTGGCGGCGAGCGGTGGCAGCGGGTGCTGCTCACCGTGGCGGAGGACGTGCTGACCGTGAGCCCCGCCGACGGCGAGCCCGGCCCGGAGCCCGGCGCCCCGCGAGAGCCGGAGCCCGCGCAGCTCAACGGCGCCACCGAGCCGGGCACGGCGACCCCCCAGCTGCCCGAGGCGCTGCTGCTCCAGCGGCGCCGCGTGACAGTGCGCAAGGCCGACGCCGGTGGGCTGGGTATCAGCATCAAAGGTGGGCGTGGGACACTGAGGGCACGGGGTCGTGGTGTCTGTTGGGCCGCCGAGGGCGCAGGGGTCTCGGGGGCTGGCAGAGCACAGAGGATATGGAGTTGGAGGCCTGTCTGGGGGTAAGAGGGTCAGAGGAAACCGAGGGCACTGGGGCCCCAAGGTCGGAGCGGGGTTTTGATAGTTGGAGGTCTTAGTTAGAGGTCTAAGGGGGTCACGGAAGGCACAGATGTGGAGAGGGTTGTGGGCACACCAAGGACACGTGAGTAGGGAGTTCTGGAGGCAATTAGCATGGGCGTCAAGGACAAGAGGGGCCCCAGGAAGGCAGAGGGTGGGTAAGGGGGATGAGGCCTGGGACACCACTAGGGCAGGGAGGGGAAGTCCCTGAGAAGCAAGGTGGGGGCAGGAGGCATGCCTGGAGCTGGGGAAGCACAGGAGCGCATAGGAGCCGTGGGTGGAGGCACAGTCTGGGATCACAGACAGAAGGCCAGCAAGGACCTAGAACTCTGAGGACCCAGGAAGACTGCGTACCTGGGCGGGAAGCCCTGACAGCTGCGTGTGAGTCTCTGATCTGACTGTGTCCACCCTGCACAGAATGGAGGGGACAGATGTGGAGTTGCCACTCCTCTCTGAGAGCTCTCAGCCCCCAGTGCTGACAGCCAGTAGGGTGAAGTTAGGGTGCAACCAGACTGTGTTTGAGTCCAAAATCAGCTGTGTGGACTTCCTATCTCTGAATCTGTTTCCTCAGCTGTATAATGAGGATGATGATTGAGTTGTGATGTTTCTATGAGAGCAGGGCTCACACATAGTAGGTGCCTGGTTAATTACTGCTGTTAGATGATAGGAAAAATGGAGACCAGGAGAGATTCCCAAAGCAACTAAACATAGTGCTCAACATCCTTCATGCTCCCAGCTGCTGGGTTCACCATTCCTGCCCATCTGTTTCTCAGGGTCCCATCCCCCAGTAGAGTGCTTTGGGAAGGTGTATCAGCCCTTGTATCACCTCGAATATGCACTGTCCCATCCCTGGGTCTCCCTGGTACTGGTTCTGTTCACTGGTGCCTTCAGACCCTTTGGCCTGGGTGAGGAGGCGGGGATGGTGGTAAATGCCACCACTATGTGCCACGTGCTGTGCCCCATACACTAGTCTCATGATCCTGAGCAACTTTGTCTTGGCAACAAGTGGTAAAAGGTAGGGAGTGTAATCCCCATTTTGCAGATAAAGAAACTGAGACTCAGAAAGGAAAAATGATTTTTCCCAGGATGACGTGGTCAGTGAGTGGCAGAGCTGGGATTTGAACCTTAATTATCAGGCGACTGTCCCCCTAGAACGTGCCCAGGGGAGTTGGTTCTTTCCTGTGGAAGGGCAGATCCCCAGGCGCCAGCCAAAGGGGCCTCAAAGGGGGAAATGGGAAAACCAGGATGTGGTACCAGTCTTACCCCTAAACTCCAGCATGGTACAGGGCAATAGACCAATCTAAAGATTATACTCAGTGTGTCAGAGCAGGAAGGAACTTAGAGTTCATATAGAATTCCATTCTGCAGATGGACAAACTGGGACTCGGGGAGGAGCAGGGACTTTCCACGGTCCACATTACTCCCCAGCTCCATACTTCCAGGTCGGGGTGAGGGTACTTTTAGGAGACTTCAGGGGAAGTACCAGCTCCATCTAATTCCTTGTGGATGGAGATTGGGCTCCCATTGCCGTGGTAACCCCTCCTGTAGAGTCTAGCTTAGTCTGAGGCAGCCACGAATGGTCATAGCTTCAAAGTGAACTGAAGCCCCAAGTTTCAGGTGGGAGAGTATAAATATAAATAAAACCCCCTTCCTCTCCTAGATCTCAAGCTCTATGCAGATGAGCAAACTGTTGGGCCTGTGTAGGGGTCAGGAGAGGCATTCTAGTCCCAGCTGTGCCACTAACTTGTTGTGTGACCTTGGAACCATGCCTTCCCACTCTATGCCACTAGTTTCTCATCTTCAGAATTCTGGGGATGGACCACAAGTGTGATATCCCAGGGCCTGACTTGCAGCCTACCACAGGGTTAAGAGTGTTGGTTCTGGAGCCCAGAGGCCTACATTCAAATACTGGCTTTACTGCTTCCTAGCTGAGTGACCTTGGTCAAGGGTCTTCTCTCCACACTTCATTTTGCCTAATAGGAAGCCAAACTTGCCTGTGTAATGGGATGTTGTGAAGGTGCAATGAGACAACATCGAAAGCATTTAGCACAGTGCTGGGCGCTTGATATGTGCAACTAATGCGAACTGTTACTACTATTTCTGATTTTAAAGGGGGCATTTAAGAGTTTAGCAAGAAAGCAATTCAGTAAAATGTATTAGCTTATTTAGCATTGGAGATGCAATTCAGATAGGCTTTTGAAATCTCTAGACTTTAAGGCTTTGGATTCCAGCCTGGGTCCTGGATTGTGAAACTTGATCATCGTTGAAAAGATTTTTGGGGGCCATAGGAATAGCTGACTTCTATCTTAATTCCAGATTGGGTCCCCACATTGTGGGAAAATTACTTAAAACCCAAAATATTTAAGAAAAAGCTATTGAAGTACTTCGTAAGTTAATCAAACACTGGTGAATACCCAAAGCATTTAACAAAAGATCCAGGGACCAAACTATAGCATTATGAATTTTGATAAATATTTGTGAGTGTCCTAAACTTCTAAGTCTTCTGAGATTCTCTTTATTCTCTCATCTCTCCTTTACCCACCCTGGGCTGGGCACCAAGGGAGGCCCTCAGAATTAATTTTACCTTGACTTGGCTCCCAAGCATTGGAGTGTCTGCCTCAGTTTCTTCTTCTTTCTGTGCCTGTGCAGGTGGCCGGGAGAACAAGATGCCTATTCTCATTTCTAAGATCTTCAAGGGACTGGCAGCTGACCAGACAGAGGCCCTCTTTGTGGGGGATGCCATCCTGTCTGTGAATGGGGAAGACTTGTCCTCTGCCACCCACGATGAGGCGGTGCAAGCCCTCAAGAAGACAGGCAAGGAGGTGGTGCTGGAGGGTAAGTTCCGGGGGTCCAGGGCCCAGAGGGCTGCGCAAAGGTGTTTAACTTCTTCCCTACCTCTCCCAAGCCTCAAGTAGCCACCTCCCAGCACTGGGGGCTGGGAGGTAGGCAGGGTTGAAAACAGAAACAGAACTTGGGACCTGCCTGGAGACAGTGTGAGGTAGTGGAGGGAGAGCAGGCACAGAGCCACGCCACCCTGGTCTGCATTACCTCTCTTCCAGTCACTCGCTGTATGGCCCTGGACAAGTCACTTCATTTCCCTGAGCCTTAGTTTCCTCATCTGTGAAATGGGGATGTAGCTCTTGCCTTTCTGGGTTGTTGTGAGTAGGGCAGAAGGTACATGGTAGAATGTGTCACCCAGCAAATGACTCAGGGGAAGAGAAGAGTGGGGACTGGGGAAGGGGCAGCTCAGATTCTTTCCTGAGGGGTCTGGTGAGCTCTCTACTCCAGGTTCTTCCAGCACCCAGTACCCCTAAAACCCTGAGACCCATCCTCCTTTGGGAGAGGACTTGGCCTTTACATAGCAGGACATCAAATCCTTCTAGCCAAGATCAGAGAAGAGTTTTGGAGGGGAGCCTTGGTCGGATGGCTTTTTCCACTATTCTCTCACTGTGTGGTCTTGGGTGAGACCCTTGCCTTCTCTGGGCCTCAGTTTCCCCATTGGTTGTTATAGGCCTTCTGCTGTGCTTGTCCATATCTGTCTTTTGCTCTCCCTCAGGAGGTTTCTGCTTTGCTCAGCCCTTTCCTCAAACTCCATTCTGTCAGCTCCGGAAGCCTGTGGGGGCCTGAGGAATGTGTCTTTGGCTCATGGCCCAGAACAGGCACAGGGAGGTGGTGGGGGCTGATGGAGAATACCATGGCCAGAGAAGCTGCTGAGTTGAGTCTCAGCCCCAAATTCTGGTAGGTTGCCTTGGTTTCCCCAAAGGGATCTCCAAGAGGCCACAGAAGCAAATAGGCTCTGGGTCCCTGGGTGATTGCTGGCATTTTTTTTAATACTTAAAAAAGACTGACTCTAGAGTGGTAGTCTTTAAAAGCTTAAGTATATCAATCATATTTTAATGGCAAAATTAAATAACAGGATTACACATAAATGATATAAGAGACCTTTTCCCATGGACACCTCATTACTTTGGTATTTATAGCCAGCAATGTGGTTTTGAAAAACCATTGACATTCATCAAAATGTCATATTTCAGTTGACTTGAAAGCTCTTTTGGTTCCCGTTGTCTGCAAGTTTAGTCTACGGATGGTAAAATTTCTGCTGCAGACACACTTCTAATGCACATCGAGGTCCCCTTGCCTTCCTCTTTGGATTGAGAATGTATCTATGCGGGTTCTCAGCATGTTTGTCATTCTGGGAAGGTAGTATCTCTCAATGTTTGATGCTGAAAACATCTTCTGACGTTAGGAGCTAACAACATCCAACTCTTCCCTCTAACTCGATGCTCCGTTCCTTCCTCACTAAGCCAAGAAACATTCATAGACACCTACTACGTGCCTCGGTTGTTGAACACGGGGATCAGAAGCTAAACCAGACCCAGGCCCTCTCCTGAAGGAGCTCCCTCTCCAGTCAGTGGCGACAAAACATATACACTGTTTCCTTCTTACAAACTATTTAACAGTTCCTAAAATCCTGTCTGCTCTATGATAAATCTGTTTGGCCTTGGGTAAGACCTTTGCCTTCTTTTTTATTTTATTTTATTTTTTTCATTTATTTTAATGGTAACAAGTAGTTTGAGACCTTTGCCTTCTTGTCACCTCAGTTTCCCTATTGGTTGGAGTTAGATTAGGTCAGAGATGGCTAATAGCTTTCACTTAGAGTGTCAGCTCTACCAGTAGCTGCTGGGAGCTCCGTATTTGGAAGGATTGGAAGGCCTTGTCTGGGCTCAGCAGAAAGGAACTGGAATTGATTAGCAATGTCTACCACAGATGCAGTAGAGAAGAGAAGTAGCATGTTTTACCATCGGAGGACTGAGGGTCTCCAGCCCTTATGTTATCTGAGACTTTTCACAGTGCAAGACCATTCCTTGGTAAACTCTGCCCCAGGCCTGGATATGAGAAAGGAGAGTGTGGTCTTCTTGGTTTTTTTTCCTCAGCTTTTTTTTAGTTGAAGTCTCTTTTGACTTGCTTTCCTGGCAGTCTTATGGATGGAGGTGCTTCCACCCGAGGCCGCACAGAGTGGGAGGGAGGTGGTAGTGAGGCACTGGGGTGAAGAATCTCTGAGTTGCACGAGTGATCTGACAAGTCTAGGGGATGGGAGGATGCTGTGGCTGGTCTTTGAGACTTTGTGGAGTTTGTGGAGAAGGTCAGAGACTGGCAGTCTGGAGCCAGGGTTCCTGGGAGCCTCTCTGGTTCTGGGTTTCCCCCGGAGCCCAGTCACTGGCCACATTGTTCAGCAGTTCCCTGTTCCCATCCCACTCCTGAGGTCACTTCCAAGGGGCCATGGAAGGATGGCCTGTGCTTTAGATGTGAATCTAGCAAGGCAGCTGGGCATCTTTCCTGGGGCCTGGGACTCTGTGGGTACAGGGTCCCCTGAAAATGTCATGGAAGAACAGGTGTCAGCCAGAGCCCTACTTCCCTGGCCTAAGTTGGGGGCTTGGCTGGACCTCCACAACCCCCGCAACCTGCCTACTGGAACTTTTCCTGTGCTAGGTCAGGGCTTTGTACAAATGTCCTGAGCCTTTTCTCAGCCACAGGGCTGTGTTTGTGACCAGAGTCTGGGCCCAAGCTGGCAGCCAACATGCCTCTGTCTGCTGTTTAGAGAGGCCCATTGTGTATGCAGACCTCGAGCCAGGGTCAGCCTAGGCCCTTGGAGACCAGGCCTGGGGGAAGAGGGAGGGACAGCCACAAGAAAAATGCCCTTCCCTCCTCCCACCTCCACTGTGGCTGGCAATACAGTGACAACAGTGAGCCCTTCATGCCTTAAAAAATAATACTATAAAAGACAGTAAAAATTAATAAAGTGAATTTTAGTGTTTTATATGCAATAGGCTTCCCTACTTCCCACATTGAGATCAAGCTTTTAAAAGATAAAGGCACAGACAGAGTAGCATGTATATAAATGTGTGTGACAAAAGGCACCATACAGTAATAGGATTTGCTATCATCTCCATTTTACAGATAAGATCATCAAGGTTTGTTGAGAATAAGTAACTTTCTTTAAGTCATACAACTAGTAAATTGGCAGATTCAGAACTAAAACCAAGGTCTGTCTGGATGCAGAGGCCACTGTTTCCTCAGCTTTGGATAATGCCTGTCTTACATGGTTGTTTTCAAGATTAAAGAATAATGCATGTAAAGTGCCAAGGCCAGTGCACATAGTAGGCACTCGATTATTTATCTTGTTTATCTTATTTGCTATTTATAAGGAGGAGGCAATGTATTTGAAGTACACAGTATGGTGTCTTCCATGTGGTAAGCATTCAGTAAACATCATCCTTTATCATCATCATCATTTTCTCTAGTAAACTGGAAGCTCCTTGAGGGCAGGAACCACATGCAGTTTGTCTCTGAGCCCCCAGGCCTGGCACCAAGCCCAGTGCACATTAGATCCTGATGAGTGTTTGGGGAATAATCCGTAGGGTATATCTCTGGCCCTTTCTACTTTACCTTTAAACTTTTCGATTACACTTGACTTTGCAAAGTGTTTAAGATGGGGCTCAAGGCTCACGCTGGGCTTGACTGACTCCTGAGCTTTTTCTGTTATGAGTCCTAGAACTCTGAGGCCAGCTCCCTGCCAGCTCCTCCCTGGGGAGATGGACACTGCCAGCTGTCCCGCCTGCAATTTGGCTCGATGCATCACCACTGCCAGAAGTGGGATGTCACCAATGATGTAGCTAATTGGGGCCCCCTGTTCAACTTAGCTGAGTGATACAGTGCCCCAGAGATGCCTGAGGGACTCCTGTCCCAGGAGTGGAGGCATGAATGGAGCCCCCGGCTAGTTCTCTCAGGGCTGCAAAGAGCTGTTGTTCTGACTGTTGTGCTCAAGGAAACATTTGCTTGGCTGCATACACACATAGCTTTGGACCATGTGACTCCCTACAGACAAAACTTGGCTTAACCCAACCCTGGCCTGTTCCCCGGACCTTGATTAAAATGCCTGTGGGCCTCTGGAGGCAGGTTCTGGCCCTGATTAGCTGTGTGACCCTGGCTTTTGCTGGTGGTGGAGGACATAGTAATGACAGTAATTGTGATGGTAGTGTCTGCTGCTTGTTGATGCCTACACTGTGATAAGTGCCTTCCATACATTATTTTGTTGACTCCTCAATGTCACTGCTGCGAATTAGGTATGTTATTCCTCCCATTGTATAGAGGAGAATGCTGAAACTCAGAGAAGTGAAGTCACTTGCCCAAGGCCACACTGGCAGAGCTGGATATGAGCTCAGATCAGTCAGAAGTGAAAACCCATGTTCTGAAATATTTACACTGCACTGCAAGTCATATACACCCCTCTGAGACTCAGTTTATTTATCCATTAAACAAGGATATTATTCACTTGAGCAGCCTAAAGAAAAAAAAATTAAACAAGGATATTAATCTATGTCATTGACTTGGTGAAATTAGGTGAAGGTGTATTTAAGACAGTTGATATAGAGTAGGCCCTCAATAAGTGTTTCTTTATCCCATTATTAAGATTATAGTAGTCCGGGCACGGTGGCTCACGCCTATAATCCTAGCATTCTGGGAGGCCGAGGTGGGTGGATTGCTCAAAGGTCAAGAGTTCGAAACCAGCCTGAGCAAGAGCGAGACCCCATCTCTACTAAAAAAAATACAAAGAAATAATTGGCTAACTAAAATGTATAGAAAAAATTAGCTGGGCATGGTGGTGCATGCCTGTAGTCCCAACTACTCGGGAGACTGAGGCAGAAGGATTGCTTGAGCCCAGGAGTGTGAGGTTGCTGTGAGCTAGGCTGATGCCACGGCACTCTAGCCCGGGCAACAAAGTGAGACTCTGTCTCAAAAAAGAAAGAAGATTATAGTACCCTAAATCTAGGTTTCCTGGATTGAGAAGAGCCTTATCTCCCTGGCATGGTTTGGGATGTGGTGGTCTTAGTTTTGAAAAGTAAACTAGATTTAGGCTGGGCATGGTGGCTCACGCCTGTAATCCTAGCTCTCTGGGAGGCCGAGGTGGGTGGATTGCTCAAGGTCAGGAGTTCGAAACCAGCCTGAGCAAGAGCGAGACCTCGTCTCTACTAAAAATAGAAAGAAATTAATAGGCCAACTAAAAATATATATAGAAAAAATTAGCTGGCATGGTGGCGCATGCCTGTAGGCCCAGCTACTCGGGAGGCTGAGGCAGGAGGATCGCCTGAGCCCAGGAGTTTGAGGTTGCTGTGAGCTAGGCTGACGCCACAGCACTTTAGCCTGGGCAACAGAGTGAGACGCCGTCTCAAAAAAAAAAAAAACCAACAACTGGAGAGTGTAACGTGATCATCTCATAGAAATAACCACTGTTTGATATTTTTGCACATTTCCTTCCAGAAAGTGTCCATATTTATTTTTATCATTTAAAGTTGAGGTCACGGCCGGGTGCGGTGGCTCACGCCTGTAATCCTAGCACTCTGGGAGGCCGAGGCAGGCGGATTGCTCAAGGTCAGGAGTTCGAAACAAGCCTGAGCAAGAGTGAGATCCCGTCTCTACTAATAATAGAAAGAAATTAATTGGCCAACTAAATATATATAGAAAAAATTAGCTGGGCATGGTGGCGCATGCCTGTAGTCCCAGCTACTCGGGAGGCTGAGGCAGAAGGATCGCTTCAGCCCAGGAGTTTGAGGTTGCTGTGAGCTAGGCTGATGCCACGGCACTCTAGCCTGGGCAACAAAGTAAGACTTTGTCTCAAAAAAATAAATAAATAAATAAATAAAGTTGAAGTCACATACTTATTTCTCATTCCTTTTTTTTTTTTT
>CAUYRT010092481.1:0-37546 GCA_963574885.1 Lepilemur ruficaudatus | reverse complement strand
GGAGCCCGAGCTGCTGGGATCTGCCCAGACCTGGGTCAGACGGGGCTCCTTCCAAAAAAGCTCAGTTGTCACAGAGTTCTGCCCCTGGTGGCTTTTCGGCTTCATGTGGGAACAAAATTTCTTAAATCGCTTTTAAGCATCGTTGTGTTTGCCCTCGTTTGCTTCTTTGTTTTTGTTTTGGTTGTTACTGTTGCTACTCAGCGATCTTCAGGAAGCCGTGACTGTTAGATGGACCCGGACCGCAGCCTTTGAAGCAAATAGCTGAATGAAAAATACATGAAAGAGGAAGGAAGAAGGGAGGGAGGGAGGGAGGAAGAGGAAAGGAGACTGGTCCCTCTTTAGCTGAGGACATGGAGACCCACAGAGGTCCCCCAGCTTGTCCAAGTACACAGCCAGCAGCAGCAGAGCTGAGTGAAGAGTCCAGGTGGCCTGCCTGGGACCTCCTTCCACCGGGCCACACAGCCCAGATCCTGGGGACCTTTCCAGAGTGTGTGGACCTTATCTGGGTAAAGCCAGCCAGGGCTGGGCAGGAGAGGACAGATCTGGCCGCAGTCACACAGTGTTCCAACGTGCAGAGTAGATGTTCCCGGGAGTGCCAACTTGGCACAGAGCTAAGCCCTTTTTATTTTATGAGGTGGACGTTTATTTCAAAGTGTATTAGAAAAATGATATATCACTAGAGCACCAAACTCTGATGTAAAGCATCACTGCTTATCCAAAATACACGAGGAGCCCCTACAGCTCAATAGCAAAAGAGCAAAAGCCCAATTAAAACATAGGAAGGGTACCGAAGAGATGGTTCTCCAGAGGAGACACGCAAGTGGCCAACAGGTGCATGAAAGGGTGCTTGGTGTCACTAAGCATCGGAAAACACAAATCAAAACCACAGTGAGATGTCACTTCACACCTGGTAGTCTGTCTAGTACCAAAAACTCAAAAGGTAACCAGCGTCGCCACGGGTGTGGAGGAAGGGGACCCTGCGCGCTGCTGGTGGGAATGAACGTCGGTGCGGCCACGACGGAAAACAGCGTGGAGACCCCTCAAAAGTGAAAAATAGACCTACCGTATGGTCCAGCCGTCCCCCGACTGGGTACATATCCAGAGAAAATAAAATCAGCATGTCAAAGAGACACCTGCACTCAGGTGTTCCTTGCAGCATTACTCCCAATAGCCAAGACAGGGAATCAACGGAAGTGTCCATCACGGATGAAGCGTCAGTTAGCGACGGGGATACGTCCTGAGAAACGTGTCGTTAGGGGATTTCCTTGTTGCACGAACACCATGGAGTTAACCTGCACAGACCCAGACAGTATGGTCTGCTACACGCCTAGGCTGCGTGGTACGGCGCCCACTGCTTCTAGGCGACAGATCTGTACAGTATGCTATCGCACTTAATCCTGTAGGCAGTTGTAACACAATGACAAGTACTTGCATATCTAAACATCTCTAAACTACAAAAGGTATAGTAAAAATACCACAGTGTAATCTCAGGGGACCACGGTCACATACGTGGTTCACTAGCTGAAATGCTGTTACGCAGTGCAAGACTGTACACACACACACACACACACACACACACACACACAGACACACGGGAATACTACGCAGCCTTTAAAAAGGTCATCCTGCCATTTACAACATCATGGATGAAGCTGGAGGACACTGTGCTAAGTGCAATAAGACAGACACACAGGGACAAACGCTACCTGCTACGTTTACCCGAGGAATCGAGGTAGTCGCACTCTTCGAGGCAGAGAGTGGGATGGTGGTTGTGGGGTCGAGGGGAAAACGGGGAGGTGTTAGTCAAAGGGCACAAAGTTTCAGTTATACAACTTGAGCAAGTCCTAGAGATCTACCGCACAGCGAGGACAGAGCCTACAGTCACCAGTACTTAAATATGTGCCCAGGAGGGAAGCTCTCACCTTATGCATTCTTATCACAGGTAGCAATAGTAATAATAAATAAAGAAGGTGTGAGGACACTTTTGGAGGTAACAGATGGGTTGGTGGTGCATGCATGGTGGCGTTGGTTTCATGGGTATGTACTTAAGTCAACAACCCAGAGCCCAAGAACCTGCCATGGCCATGGACACACAAGCCAGGAGTTGACAAATTCTTCCTGGAGAGGGCTCGAGGAAGCCCTTAGCTCTCATGTGCCTGCCTACCCTGTCCTCCACCCAGTCCTACCCTGACTCTCCCCGAGCTCTAGTCATAGACTCTTAAAGGAAAGATCCTTAAAAAGTCCATCTCCGGCGTAATCAGTACCAGCGCCTGGCAGGGACCTCACACCAGCCGCAGGGACAGGGCAGGCACCGCTCCTGGGGCTTTAGGGTTTGCTTTTTCCCGGCTAACTCGGGGGCAGGTGGAGGAAACCGTTCAGGGAACATGGGCAGGGGGAGGCAGGGGAACACATGACTCGGTGGCCGGGACTCCTCCCTCCCCGACTGACGACGTGCCCACCCTTGGCTTTCTACTGTAAGATAAAAGAGAAAGCAGAGATAAGATGTGTTCCCACTGATAGCGCGACGCCTCCGGAAGTTCGGCAGCTTGTGCCTTTCTCCTTAGCACAAAGACTCCTTTCTCTGTTTCAAAGTCACCTGCGCTCCGGCAGTTCGCAGCCGTATCTGGAGAGCGTTGATAACGCGCCGCTAGCCCGCCACCCCCCATGGGGCAGGCGCTGCCTGAATATGCCGGAAGAGATTATGATGGTTCCGACAACACTTCTAAGAGGCTTATGTCTTGGTTTCACCTTTCACCAAACATGTGTTAGGAGGATTTAGATAAGATGTCTCCAGAAAGATGACACAGCCCCATGCCACCACCTCCCTCTTCCTCCTCCCCCCCCCGGGAAGAGAGAAACAATTTCAGGGCAGGAGATTCGAACTGGTTTTGGGTGTTAAAAATCTCAACCCAACAGAAAAGAGTTTGACCATGTGATGAATAGTTGCCCCACAACAACGGCCGGAGCTCTGAGTACACACCCAGGTAAGTACGACGCTGGCCATGGCCCATGTAAGCAGAGCTGAAAGAACGCAGGTCAGACCTGGGCATGAACTACGGGGCCAGCCCTGCAAACTGCACCCATGTAATTCTGCACCCTTGGCCGTAACCGCAGGAGCCTGCTATTGGGGGTGGCACGCTTCCCCGCCCTGGGCTTGCCGTGTGAGATGCTTTGGCCGACGGGACGCGAGGGATGGTCTGCGATCTGAATCTGGAACGCACTGGACTGGTTGGCCCTGGCCTCCTGTCAGCCCCGTGCCGCCTGCGTTCCCGAGAAGGGGTGGTAATGTTTGGAGACCAGTCCGGCCACGGAGCCCCAGCCAAGAGAGCGAGCCCAGACCACCCAGACCCACGGTATCAGTCAGGGTTCTCCAGAGAAACAGAACCAACGGAACCCGCGTTGAGCATAGATACATATAACGAGGGATCGTCTCATACGGTTGTGGATCTGAGAAGTCCCATCATCAGCCATGTGCAAGCAGGACACTCAGGAAAGCCAGCGTGCAAATCCCGGCCCCAGTGTGGGGCCCGTGAACCAGGAGAGCCGATGGTGAGTCCCAGTCTGGCGGCAGGAGACAGGTGGGACAGAGACGGCTCTCCTTTCCTCAGCATTCTGGTCGACCCAGGGCCTCAGTGGATTGCGGGAGGCCCAGCCACACTGCAGAGAGCAATGTGGTTTACAAAGGCCACCAATTTAAACGCGGATCTCTTCTAGAAACACCCTCACCCACACGCCCACTCTCTGGGCGTCCATGGCCAGGTCCAGCCGATACGTAAGATTAACAGTCGCACCCGCCGAGCCCCATAGGAGCAGGCGCCGTACCTGGGAGCTACTGTGTGTCCTGAGCTGATGGCTGCCGCACCCAGGCAGGGCACTCGCTGCCAGCATCCCTCCATCCGATAACCAACGCGTGGCGGCCGCGGTTCTGAGCGCCGCGATCGCTCCACCTGATTTAATGTTCACGTCAACTTGGGCTCGATGAATTTGGCTTTTAATCCTTTTACAGATGAGGACACGAAGGCACAGAGAGTTTAAATCGCTTGTCCAACATCACATGGCCAGTAAGTGGCGAAGCTGAGATTTTGGACCAAAGAAATGCGCTGTGGCATTTGCTGGCCACTCTGCATGAGGTACCATTAAGGCACTGTTACTGTTGCTGCCAGTAACTTGATACTGTTACTGATGTTTTTACTGTGCTATTACTATGTTGCTAATACTAATACTATGCTATCACTAATACTATTACTATACCATTAGAAACGCTATTGCTGTTACTATTAAGATATTTAGGTATCATAAGTTTTTTCTAAGCAAAAGAATTACTCTCTCTCAGCTATAAAGTACAAATTGTTGTGCGTGGACAAGCTGAGGTTTACTTGTCCTCTAAGTTCTGTCTGTTCTGCTGGTCTGTGAAGTTGTGAGTGGCATCTCTAGGATCTTACCCAGGGGCTGAGTAAGATTCTCAATAAATGACTTTGGAGTGATTGGACGTCTGTCTACACCCAGAAGGAGGGATTAAGGCAAGGTCTGTGCGGGTTTACAAAATAGAGTCGAGGTTCTAGGTCAGGGTGGGACGGCGGGGAGGCCTGTGAGATGTCCAGGGTGAGTGGCTCCAGGAGGCACTGACTCCCACGGGGTGGCCCCCACACCTGCACGGCCCCCAGAGCAAGTGCCCCTCTGTCCCAGGCCCACACAGAGTCCACACTCAGGTGTGCATGTGAAAACAGGAGCCAGCGCCCAGCAGCGTAGCCCCTTGGTCTGATTCGGGGGCGCCTCCAGGACTTGCTTGCTGCTGGAGGGAGTCTGCATTCCCGACCATCTGATGACAGCAGGTGCCGACCAAGGACAGCAGCGAGCCCGTGGCTCCTGGTTGCTGCAGTCCCACAGGTGGAAGATCGGCACAGGTAACCAGGAGGTGACTGCCCCGAAGTATTGCCCCAAGCTCCAAGGTCAAGTTTCCATAGTAAAGTCAACTTCCCTTTGCTGCACATGTCCTGCTCTACGCCTTCTACAAGGGACATCCGTACCCAGCTAAGCAGAGGTGGACCTCTTCAACCTCTAGACCCGCCGCCAGGGAGCTTAGCCGTGTTTATAAGGTGATCCAGTGATTCAGAGTTACGCTTGCTCTCGAGGGGGAAGAGAAAGATTGCTTTCTATCTCACAACGCTGCACAGCCAGGCAGAGTGCTGCTGCTGCTGATATTGTTTAATGAGAAGAAAAAGGAAAGCATCACATACAGACAGTAAAACTGACGACTTATCAGAGAAGATGCACAGACCCAAATGGAAAAGCATCGCGCTATGTGGCTGCGTTAGGAGCTGAGAGAACATTGTGCTGAGTGGCTCGTTTCATAATCAGCTGATGTCCTTTGTCTCTGGTCTAAATTGCATCTGATAAAGAAACGCAGCCCAGTGTTCTGTACCTGCCACCAGAGACCAAGACGCACGAGCCCAGAGGCCCCCAGGGACGGCCCGGCGTTTCCGGAGCCTTCACGCAGGGCAGCCTCGGCCATGTGCTTTGGGGGCAGGAGTGATGTCGCCCATGAGCGAGGACAGCCGTCTCTGAAAGGAGAGCAGTGTGGGCCATCGATGGGGGTCTGCAGGGCAGAGCGGTGTGTGTCCCCAACAGCCCACCACGGCGGGCACCAGGCTCCCCTCCTCCTCTTTCTGTAGTGACATTGAGGTCCCTCTTCTCTCTCTTCAGCTGTAGAGACCCCCTGGAGGAGGGAGCTCACTTCTTGCTCAAGAGAGATTCTATACCCCACTCTGGAACCTGAGTTTCCCAGTCTACGTGACAGCAAAGCCCACTAAACTATGTGGCATAGAAATAGCTTTTACTTTTAATTCTAACGACCCAGAGAGCCCTTATGCTAGAATGCTGCCAAGGAAGGGGGCCTGGGTGGGAGGCACAGGGTGACCGCACCTGCATAGAGACGGCAGGAGAGCCCGGTGGGCAGAGCCGCCGCACTGGTCTATCCTGGGCGGGGGGGCGGTGATTACAGAGGGTTTTTTTTTTTCCTTTTTTTTTCTTTAACTTCCTAAGAGACTTTAGTAGTTTTTTTCACAATTAGCTGATAGTACTTTTACAATCCAAAGCAGTTATGCCGTCCTACAGACTGTACTGAAAGCAAGGACAACAGCTCACGGGGGCCTGGTGGTTGACGGTTCAGGAGAGAACCCCAGAGGTGAGCAGGGGGAGCCCCCGGCAGACGGCTCTCCGGGAGGCCCAAGCTGGAGCCCGATTACAGCCAGGTTAGAGTCTCGCCGAGTTCACTTTCACTGCGTGTCTCAAAAGAGAAAAATATTTTAATTAACTAATTAATTACTTTTTTAATTGCAAGTCTTTTATGCGGATCGTGTTTGAAGAATAAAGTGGTTTCTAAGAGGAGCTGCTAGACAAGCGGCAGCTCGGGGAGGAATGATTTAAAAACCGGGCGTGAACTCGGCTTGCGCTTTAGAGGACTAGGAGAAAAACAAAGGACGGCCCCTTCCGGTGAGCAGGAGCCGGGGCCCTGCAAGTCTGCGCCCCGAGGAGGAGCAGACGGACGCTTCTCCCCGCTCCTGCCTCCCAGGCCCCCCAGCTGAGCCCGGCAAGCCCAGAACTGTCTGACTTGCTCGGGATTCCCTGAGCGTGGAAACGTGACGCTCAGCAAAGGGAAGGACTGGGAGAGCACGCGGGGAGGGGCTCTCCTGCTCGAGAGGGAGCTGGACACAGTCACGCGGAGCGCTCACGGCTGGCCTAGGCGGACGCGCGGGAGATGCCTTGGGAAACCGCACACCTCTGCAAAAACGGAAGAGCACAGAGAGGAAGGGGGAACGGGGGGATGCAACGTGAGTCCTGGCCCACTCTGTGCTTCTGCCACAGAATACCCGAGGCCGAGCAGTTCACAAAGAACAGAGATGTGTTTCTTACAGCCCTAGAGGGTGAGAAGTCCGAGGCCCAGGGTCCTGCACCTGGCGGGCGCCTCCTTGCCCACCTCTCACCACTGCTGCCTTGGGGATTAATGCTCCAACCCACGAGCTTTGGGGGACACGTTCAAACCACAGCAGCACTGTTCTGGGAACCCCCACGGAGCCCTGCAGAGGACCTGTCAGTTACGAGGAGTAGCTTCTCCCTTTCTGGCGAGGGCGAGTTGCCTTTTCTTTGTTCACCCTGTGGTTAAGAAATCCTGTTTCAGAGCCTGGTTTCTTGTCCCTCCCCTGAGCTCATGCTTCCATATGAGATCACCAGGGCTGGTTAGCGACTTCTCTGTGAGTTTGACTCTTAACTCCAAAAAACTCCCCGCTCTGGTCCACAGCATGTTTTGGGGCTCGAAGTGAAGAGAGCCTCATGCCTGCCCTGTCTATACCCTCTTGTAAGGGAACTGCCTCACCCATGACCCCCAGGGAAGGGCAGGTGACTGGGCAGATGTCAGGCACTTGGCCATTGTCCTCGTGTGGGTGACCTGTGACTGTGAGCTGTGACTCGTGACCAGGCATGGAGGGATGAGCCGGACTGGCCACCCTGCTCACCAAGCTCCAGGGGCAGGAACCAGGAAGACTGAGTTGGTCCCTGGCTGAGACTGACGTCTCCATGCATGGAGAAGTTCCAAGAGCAGGGTCATGGCAGGTCGGCCACGGCCATCCCAAGCAGGTGCACGCTGTGGACATGAGGAAGCAGACGCCATGGGCTGGGGGGTGGGGAGAAGGACAGGCTGGAGACGCACAGAGAGTCCCTGAGCAAGAAACGACAGAGTCAGCGGTTGCTGCCCGGAGCCCAGAGGATAAGCCCTTCCAGACTCACACACCTGTTCATTAAAAATAAACAGAAAAATTAAAACCCCTACAAAGAGGAAGGAAGGAGTATGCAGCCATTTGGGGAGTTAATGTGATACAACAGAAGCAATTTTGCCAGGGGGTTAAGCGGCCTCTCCAAGCCGGGCCCAGCGGGCTGTGCTGTTCCCCACAAGCTCCTCTTCCACGGTTAATTAGCCGGGGCCGGCTAATCTCGGCGCCAGCCAGGGGATCAGGAAACAGCAGGAGCATAATTACCATCCCACACTGGCGGGAGGTCGGGAAACATTCCCCAGCGACCAGGCACAGAGCCGGAGGGTGAGTGAGGTCGGAGGCTTCAGGTCAGTAAGGGGCAGCCCCTGCGGGTGCAGCGCGGACCCCACAAAGGGCAAGCGCCTGCAGAGGAGGGGCCCGCGGAGCTCTGCTCCCCGGGATCCCAGACCCGGATCTTACACTCGCCGTCTCTCCCATCGCTTCCCCGGCATGTGCAGGAGGAGCTGCTCTCCGCCGGGCGGCCATTTGGGGCCCTGCTGTCGCTGAAGTGGCTTTGTGGCTGCTGACGTCGGGAACAATGTGCCTCCTCACCCCCGTCGGTGCAGCTGGCCTTCTGCATGAGAGCGTGAGCCACCCCCACCATCACCAAAGCCGCAGCTCTGCCTGCGACACGTTCCACATTGTCCCTTCTCACCCCACGTCCTCCTCAAGGTCAACAAGCTCCAGGCAGTTCCTGCTCCGTCGCCTGGCCACGTGCTGCCCAGGCCCCGCAGGCTGCTCTGCGCTCCTCAAATATCAAACCCTACCTTCCCCCTTCGAGGCCCGTGTGCAAGCCGCTCCGGCCACCGAGCGCACCCTCCGTGTGTCCCACGCCTCTTCCATCCTCTAAGAGCCGGCTTAAAGCTACCGCTTCTCTGCGCTGCTGCCCCGGGACAATGCGGCATCCCTCCGCGACCCCGTGGCGCGACACGCCTCATTCTTCCCTACGCGTCAAAGGCAGGTGCGGGGCCGTGGAAAGGACACGGGCTGTGAAGGCCAAATCCTCGCCCGAGCCCTGCATGTGCAAACGCGGGCCAGACTCGCGCGGTCCCCACAATGCTCCCCCAAGGGAGGGAGCATCCTTAGCCCCATCATGAAGACGAGGAGACCGAGGCACGGAGTGGTGGAGAGCCTGGCCGAGGCCACGCAGCTCCACGTGGGAGGCCTCCACGTGGGCGAGCCACCTCGCCCTGGCACCGCCGCGCCTCCTTCCCTGGCGGAAGCAGCACCAGGCGCTCTGAATAAAAGTGTCTCCGCGTGTGAAGTGGAAAAATGAAGCCCACCAGGTCACTCACTCCTTCGCTCCAGAAATGCGTGTCGGACGCCGAGCAGCGCCGGGGACAGAACAGCCCTGGCCCAGGAGCGCCAGCCGGGGGCATGTGGTCGTGGGCTGGAGGCGTGAGGCTGGAGGTCCTTAGGACGGCCCGGGTACCTCTCCCTCCCTTGGACGGCGACTCCTCCCGCCGGCTCTCAGGCCCCTCGAGCTGGTGCCCAGGGAGTTGCTGCCCTGGGTTCTGCTACAGGCGCACTTTGAGGGACCATCGTCTGATTCTATTCAACAAAATGGTTAAAGCAGGGTCGTCCCTTCGGGCGGATCGCTGGGACCGTCACCTAATAGAACAGCACTTTTCGGCGGCTAAGGGCGTGCACCAGCAGAGAGGAGAAGCCGCAAGCCTGATCAGACCCAGCCCCGAAAACCGCTCTGGGCAGCGATGCCAGAACCACCTTGCGGCAAAAAGCGGCCGTCCCAGAAAAGGCTCTTGCTGGGCTCTGGGTGAGGAGCTCTCCAAGGCGCGGCACCGGTGGACAGACCTCTCTGCAGAGAGAGCTCGAGAGGAAATCTTCCAGGCTGGGCAGGCCACGAGGCAAATTCACGGTTACCATCATGCGTGTGCTCATGTAATGAGAGAGAAAACCAATCCCACACATTTTTATTGAAGGGTGTTGTAATAATGGAGCCCATTTTTTGTAATACAAGTCTACGGATAACAAGAACGAAGTTTTTATTTCTAGAATAACGTTTTGCTTCGTCGGGATCAAAGTCGA
Organism: Lepilemur ruficaudatus; assembly: GCA_963574885.1. NCBI lineage: Eukaryota > Metazoa > Chordata > Mammalia > Primates > Lepilemuridae > Lepilemur > Lepilemur ruficaudatus. The sequence goes on along the minus strand of CAUYRT010092481.1, from coordinate 27,695 downwards.
CGTTCCCTTTCAACACATCCACTGCTATTGCTCGTCCAGAAGGACCGTCACCCTGAGCTCAAGCACAACGCGAGACCAGCGGCCGCCGGATTTGGCCTCGGCGCTGCTGTCTGAGCTTCCCGCGGCTGCGGACACATTTCCACCGGCGGAATGGCTCACAACAGCACACGTTCCTTATTACCTTCCAGTTCTGGGGGTCAGAAGTCCAAAATGGGTCTCTCTGGGCTATAAAATCAAGGTGTCAACGGGGCTGAGTTCCATCTGGAGGCTCTAGGAGAGAATCCAGTTCCAGAACTTCTCCAGCTTCCAGAGGCCACCTGCATCCCTTGGCTCAGGGAAGCCTTCCAGAAATCACGTCTCTTCAATCTCTGCTTCCATCGTCCTGTCTCCTGCTCCGAGTCACCTCTTTCCCGCGTAAGGACTCGTGGCGTTAGATTGGGCCCACGGGATGAGCCAGGACCATGTCCCCGTCTCAAGTTCCTGCACTCAGTCACACCTGCAGAGTCCTCTTCGCCAGGTAAGGTGACACTGTCTCAGGTTCCAGGGGTTAGTTCGTGGACATCTCTGGGAAGATCCTTATTCTGTCTGCCACGCTGCCGTTTGCCTTCCCTGTTTTTGCTCATTGGTGCTCGTCTAAATGCCACATGGAAGATAAGTCATAGTCAATTTGCAAGCGAGAAACCTGAGGCTCTCAAGTATTTGTCCAAGATCTCGGAGCTGGTAAAACGGAGACCCGGGTGAGGCGTCAGTTCTCAGCCCCCACCGACACATCCCTGTCTCCATCATCATTTAGAGTCTACATGGTAAGCTCTTGAGGGGCAGGGAGCCCACACACACACCCAGCTTGCCATGCCTGGCAGAGCGCCTGCCAAGCAGGAAATTTCCAGTACAGATTCTCAAAGTCAGCCTATTCAGTGATCATCTAATCAGCCCAAGGTTTAAAGAACTAAATGGAAAGCTGAACTGCAGAATGAGTATTCGTGCTAATGTCCGGATATGAGCATATGCACACTGCAGGAATCGCAGTGATTCCGTGAAGACCCATCAACAAAGCCGCCAAACCCCACCAGCGCCAGGGCTGCCTGACCCAGGTAGCGGCACACCTCCCCGTGCCGGGCGTCATGTGACCAAGGGGCCTGTGCGAACCATCCAAACCCAGCGGCCACTCTGCTGCTCACTACTTACTCATCGTCTACTTGACATTTTTCTCTTTCTCTTTCAGCTCCGTGAGCAGGTGCCTGTGTATCTCCCCAGACCAGAACGCAAGGGCCAGGCGAACAGGAGCCTTGCCTGTCTTGCTCTCTGCTGCGTCTGCAGCTCCTAGAACAGTGCCTGGCACCTTGCAGGCGCTCAGCGAATATTTGTTGAAAGAAGGAGTGAGCAAGTGAATATAAGAAAGCCTCTTCTTCACAGTTAGTGTTGACGATAGATCTAGAAACTCCCCTGTGCGCCTGATGCAATACACACCCCTCGGGACAGGTGATACTTTACAAGGTGCTCAGTCTCACCTGAGTGTGGAAGCTCTAAACATTCCCACAGCACACGAGGAGGCATGGAAGGCGGGAGGGAGTCGAGGGGGCGGGGGTGGGTGGCACCAAGGGGGAACCACACAATGTCACTGAGGACGGGCCGTTGGCCAACTCTTTGCTCCCCAATCCTGGAAGGAACTCTGTCCTGGCTACCGCAGCACCAGCCCAGGAAGACCCATCCTGGGTAGAAAGCAGCCACTACCCAGCTGCACACCAGGTAGGAGGACAGGGCCAGGGTTCTGCAGTGCTCAAAGGAAAGAAGGGGAAAACCATCCGCAGGAAACTAGCTAAATACACAGTGCTCACGGCACGCGATGCAGATTACGGGCATGGATTTACTTAATCTGCACAATCTCTTTTGCAGTGACTATTACTAAGTCCCCATTCTGCATGTGAAGAAATGAAGAAGTTAAAAAATACTTGCCTAAGGTTAAATAAAATGCCCACAAGAATTTTATTATGTTTTGGCTCCCAATGCAGTGCTCAGCTCCGTGGAGATGTGGAGGGGTGGAGGTGTGGAGACCCCTCCCTGGTCAAGAAGCCCATTGTCCACTGCGGAGTCCCCCAGCCATCTAGTCACCACCTGCATGCTTTTCGCGATGTGCTTCTGCCACCTGAACCTGCGTTTACTTTGTGTGTTCAGTTCGCTCACTAATCTTTTAAAAGGAATTTGGGCATCGTTACCATATATGGGAAACTGTCATCACTCGGCATAAATCAAAGCCATAAAAATTAACACAATAGATAAAGATGAGCAAATTTTAAAAACACTTGTCTGTGAAGCCCCAACACTCGTCTCAGTGCATTTGACCACTTTTAGAAATCACAGGTCTACTCGAAAGCAATTTCTAACATGTAAATAACAGAAAAGTTAAAACAACAATACCACCAACTATTAATGCTATGCACCAAACAAGGTTTGAACATATAAAACATAAACCCAAACCACTCCGTACCTTCACTGAGAATAGCTGGAAAGTGTCCCTTCTGTCCCCATACTCTGGGGTTGGGGATAAATTTTAATGCTGGGCCCTGTCTGGAAAGTAAGTCGCCTTCAATGTCTTCACTTCCAGACACAATAGTATGAGCAAAAACATCCTCTACACACAGGAAATGTTTTTGAGCATAACACTAATTACTTACAACTTGTACTTAAGGTGCAAAAGTGCCCATTTTCTCGCCCAATGACCCATTTTATGTGCTGCTGTGGGCGGGGGTGCCCCACACCAGTGCCTGCGGATGAGCAGGTGCACACAGAGTCGGTCCAGTCCACGTCACACGTCTCTGTATACTTTAAAAGCCCATAAAAGTCACAACAAATGGCCTGAAAGAAAAATCTCCGATTCTCCTCCTGATGAGGACATAAATCCAACACCTGCCCCGATGGGAGCTGCCGTTTGTCCTGATTCCAACAACGATCCGTAGATTTGAGAAGCGAAAACGCCCCCGTTCCGTTTGTTTTCCACGTTCACCACACGTCAGGTGACGTCGGCGCCTCTTGTGACAGTCCTGAGCTGCATCTGAGGGTGGGGCTCTGGATTCAAGCCCCAGTGACAGGAGGCTGTGACAGAGCATCAGCATGTGCGGACATCAAGAGCACTGTTAGCTGAAAACCCGCGGTGCGGAATCTTGTGCTTAGTGGTCAAGGGTCATATGCCCATGACTTATCCACAAGGGGATTCTTTGCACACATTTCTTCCCGCGCTGTGACAAAATGTACCAGCTGAGACTATGGAATTACCGAGAGTCTGGAATAGCAGTAGGAACACTGGGTCACGCACTGGAATCTCCAATGCTGGTGCTGGGTTTTCAAACCCAACCCATAAAGTAACCGCCCTCTGAGCACAGATCGCTCCCTGAGTTCCCCAAATCTCCTAATAGTTGAAATTTCCCAGCTGCCGTCTCTCTGGCACGAGCGTGAGGTAATCACACTGGACGCCGTGGTCTGATGCCAATTCCAGGCTGTCACCTTAATCAGGAAAGTGCCAATAGATCTGTCCTCCCGTTACATTGTCTGCTTAAGCTTCCTGCAGGGCATCACCGATTTCTATGAAATATTGTCCTCTGCCCTGCCCAGAGACGACTCTCTGCCATCCGAATCAAGTGAGAGTTGAATTGCAGCACCCCCAGCAGAGTGCTGGTGCAGATGATGCCTGCTCATCTCCGACCACCTGGGTGAAAAGGGAGGATGTCACTGCACAGGTCACACGGCTCTGGGATGGGGAGGAAGCACCTGATCCACAGGGGAGGCTTTTGCCTGTGAATGAAGCATCTGACAGAGGCTTAACAATGAGGACCCAGACGGGATCAGACTGTACTCACTGATACAAATATTTCCTAGTACAACCAATGCCACCAGCTACCTACAAGGAGCAGAATATAAAATTAAGGTAGCAGTAAGTAATATTATTAGGTTAATTGTTGCTTTGATTGGGAGCTAAGTGCCAGCTATGTGTGTACTCCACACTTTGCATGTATCACTAAATTCTCAAAATAACTCTCAACAGTTGTACTCATTTTATTGGTGAGGAAACTGAGGCACAGAAAAATCCAGTGACCTGCCCAAGGTCATAAACAGTGAGTGGCAGAACTGAAATGAGGACCCAGGCAACCTGACCGTCAGAGCCCACACTCACTGCAGACCAAACCCTGATGAGTAAGGCAAAGACCTGTCTTCAAGCCTCTCGCCTCCTAAACCGGGGGAGGAGACAGATATGAGGACATTGATAAAAGTCACTATAGTGAGACTCCCACTCCAGTGGATGAAATGAGAGATAAGGTTTAGCTCCCTGTTGAAACAACCACAAAATGGACAAAAGTTATAACACACTGGTTTTCGAGACACTGTACATCAAGCAGTGAAGGACTGTGGTCCTAAAGAGACAGGAAACAAACTAGGTGCGCTGTGACCATCCCGGCCGTCTCTGTGGTGCAGAGCCCAGCAGACTCTGGAGCTAAGAGGCAGAGCTGAGAGTCCAGGGAGCCCAAACGGGCATCACTTGAAAGACAGGGCACCCAGAGAGAGCCCCCAGGGTCTGAAGAGGCCCCTCAAATATTCCACTGAGTATTAATCAGCTCACAAGTATGAAGAAACTATGAGAAGCCAGGGGTTAAAACAACCCTGAAAGGTCAGAGCTAACTGTGCTCAGTGCTCACAAAGGCAGGAATAGTGCTCCTTACCACCAGCCAGGAAAACATCAGAATTCATGGGCCACTTGGTAGAGTACTCGGGAAGGCTCTGTCCCCGTAGTGAGAAATAATTAGCCCTAGTCTGAGCACTGCTGTGGTCCCACCAGACAAATCTTAATGAGAAGATGCTAAATAGCCAGACTGTTTCCAAGGAACTTAATTGTGTCCCAGAACAAAGCTCAATAATATTTGTAGAAGTATAAAAATAACAAGCAACTGAAAAGGCTAAGGCCCACAATATCTTGCATCCAATCAAAGCAAACAAAAAGGAAAATACACCCGTAATGAGGATAAAATCCATCAAAATCACACCAGAACAAACACAGATGCTCAAATTGGCAGATGTGGACATTCAGAATGTCATACTCTATTCGTGGGGTGGGGCAGGGGGAAATTATTTGCCAAAGTAGTGGCTGAAAACTTTCCAAACTTAATAAAGGCTATAAATCCACAGATCCAAGAAGCTCAAAAAACACCAAATAAATGAAACAGAAACTACACCGAGGCTTACCGTAATCAAATTGTTCAAGAACAGTGATAGAGAGAAAATCTCAAAAACAGCCAGAGGAAAAAGATGCCGTTTGTGCAGAGAACAGATACGGATGACTGCAGATTTCTTGTTGGAAGCAATACCAGTGAAAAGGAAGTGGAGCAACATCTTTAAAGCATCGAAACTAAAAACTGTCCACCTCGAACTTTATACCTGGCAAAAATATTTCACAAATGAAAGCAAAATAAAGGTCTTCTCAGACGTATAAAAGTTGACAGAATCCCTCACCAGCAAATCCGCACTACAAGGAATACAAGAAATGTTTAAGGCAAATATTCACTTTTTTCAGGCAACAGGAAAATGATTCCAGATGAAAATCTAGTTATATGTAGAGAAATTAATAGTGCAGAAAATGGCAACTGCATAAGTAAATGTATAGTTTTCCTCTTATTATTTAAATATTTTATAATATAATTGATGGTTAAAAAAATAGCAACAATGTATCATGGGTTTATAATATACATAAAAGTAACGTGCAGAACAATAGTGGCATGAGGGCCAGGAGGGGAGAAACGGAAATAAACTACTGTGAGGTTTTTATACCATATGAAGCTGTATGTGTAGTTTTATGCTATATTTTATACTATATGGGATACTATAATATTACCTGTAAGCAGACTGTGGTCAGTTAAAGGTGTGTATTATGAAGCCCAAAATAACCATTAAAATAACAAAGCGAAAAGTTAAAGCTAATAATCCAATGATGTAAATTAAAAGGGATCATAAGAAATATTAGATAAAACCATGAAAAGGCCAATGAGGTAGGAAAAAAGGAACAGGGGACAGGTGGCACAAATAGCAAAGTGATAGCTTAAAATCTAATCATGGAAACAATCACACAAAATGTGAATGGTCTAAATGCACCCAATTAAAAGGTAGAGGTTGTTACAGTGTATTAAAAAGGAAGATCCAACTATATGCTGCCTATAAGAAATACACTTTAATATAAAGATAAAACAGGTTAAGAGATGGACGGATATATACAATAACATCAAAGATAAGGAGGTCATTTCATAATGATAGAGGCGTTAATTCCTCAAGAGGCCATAACAATTCTAAATGTGTGTGTACCTAATAACGGGGCTTCAAAATACATGAAGCAAAGACTGATGTTAATAGAATTGCAAGAAAAAACACACAAATCTACATCTATAATCAGAGATGACATACTCCACAGTCAATAATTGATAGAAATACTAGGTAAAAAAAACAGTAAGGCTATGGAAGATTTGAACAGCACTATCAAGCAACCTGACCTAGTTAATGATTATCTAATGTCCACCCCAAAACAACAGAAACACATTCTTTCCAAGTGCACAGGGGACATGTGTCAAGATGATGTTCTGGACCATGAAACTAGTCCCAATAAGTTTAAAAGGATTCAAGTCACACAAAGTCTGTTCTCTGAAGGAAACAGAATATTAAATTACAAACAAATAACAAAAATATCACTGGGAAACTTCCCAGAGTGTTTGCAAACTAATTTTGCACTTCTAAATAACACGTTGATCAAGAAAGAATTAAAAAGGGGGAATTAGAAAGTATTTAGAATTGATGAAGCGTATCAAAATGTTAAAGTTCTGTTAAAATAGTACTTAAGGGGAAATTTATAACACGAAACCCCTATGTTAGAAAAGAAGAAAGGTCTCAAAATCAGAGGTCCTACCCTTCACCAGTTTAAGAAATGAACGGACAGTGGTGTCCACAACTGAGGTCAGGAACACGGGAAGAGGAGGAGGTTGGTAGATGAGACACACTGGGTGAGCTATAGGAAGGACATCAGGGGGTTATAAGAGTTTGATGATACATGATTCTCAAACTAAGGACCACTGCAGCCTGGATACATAGATTGAGAATCATCAGGATGTAGGAGGCAGCTGAGTCACAGAGTAAATGAGATCACCCAGGCAGAGTACAGAGTATGAGAAGAGTATTTAGCCAAAGAGTATTCAGCCCAGGGGCAACCAGCATGTGGGAGATGGAAGGAAAACCCAGAAAGGATGAATCAAGCAAAAAAGGAGGGATGAACAGAAAGAGGGTGAGGTGCTGGAGAAGAGAGCTTCGGGAACGAGGGGGAGACCAATGGAGTTAAACGCAGCAGGAACCTCCACTGACAGAGAGATCGCAGGATCTACTTCATCTGGCTGTAGGAAGCTCTTAGCAACTTCCTTAGCAATGTTTCCATGGAGTGCTGAGAAGCAGAAACCAGACCCAGGAGGTAATGGGGGGCCGGGAAGTAGAAATGGTGAATGCAGCGTTCTTTTGAGAAGTTTGGATAAATGGGTTGCGGGGAGAAAATATGCGATCTCAAGTATGAGAGGTGAGCAATAAAAGGTTTTCAAACTGGAAAACACTTGAGCATGTTTATAGGGGCCATATCAAGAGCCCCCGAAGAAGCAGAGGATAAAGAGGGGGCAGGGAGTGAATGATGAGAAATGATTCAGGACAAATGCTCACCAGCTGCAGAGTGAAGAGCGTGGGGGGACCGGTGGGCTTTGACCAGGAGGAGCCACACGCCGTCCTTGGAGGGTGGAAGGACACAGATGACGTGGGGATTGCAGACTGGGGCGAAGTTCCCAGCACTTGCCCTTAAATGCATCTTGTCACTAAGCTGTGCACGGGAAACTGCAAAACTAAACCATCAAACATGCCTTCTCAGAGGAAACTGACCACAGACAAAATTCTTGGCTGTGACCTGGGGCAATTTTATACTTATAAAATGTCTCCTATTAATATCTTCATGTTTGGCCTGGAGTGCCTGAAACACTGTAAACCAACTAAAAAGAGCTGATGAACTTAGAAGAAATGGTACTTTTGCTAATAATCAAAAGAATAGACATAAAACCAACAGTAAGATGCTCTTGTGTTTTCAAACTGGCCAGGATTCAATAAAGTTAACTTACAGTAGTACAACAGTTCGGATCTGGCCGCAGAGTCAGACTGCTTGTTTGTTTTTTGTTTTTTGGGTTTTTTTTTTTTAATTTCAGAATATTATGGGGATACAAACATTTTGGTTATAAGTAATGCCTTTGCCTCGCCCAAGGCAGGGCTAGAGGCGTGCCCTTCCCGCATACAGTACATATCGTTTTCCTTAGTTGTGGGTTTACCCACCCCTGCCCTCACCTGACGGGCACCCAGTGTGTATCACTGCCATGTGAGCGCCTCACTGTTGACCAGTTAGGACCAATTTGATGGCGAGTACATGTGGTGCTTGTTTTTCCGTCCTCCTGATACCTCACTTTGAAGGATGGGCTCAAGCTCTATCCAGGATAATACAAGAGGTGCTACTTCACCATTGATTTTGTAGTTGAGTAGAACTCCATGGTGTACATACGCCACATTTTATTAACCCACTCATATTGATGGGCACTTGGGTTGTTTCCACATCTTTGCAGTTACGAATTGTGCTGCCATAAACATCCGAGTGCAGATGTCTTTATTATAGAATGTCTTTTTTTCCTTTGGGTAGATGCCTGGTAGTGGGATTGCTGGATCAAATGGTGTTTCTATTTTTAGCTCTTTGAGGTATCTCCAAATGACTTTCCACAGGAAGGAGAATAATATTAGTAGCTACCTCATCCAGGGCTGAGACGACACAGCAAGGCTCCTGGGACGGTGCCCAGCACGGGTAAACACGGAACAGGAGCTGCCTGTGCTCATTCAGACACTGGAACATTGTAAATTGACACAAACCGTGTGAAAAGCAATCTGACAATGCGCGTTAAGAGGTTACAAAAATGCCTTATACAGGTACCTGTCTTAAGGAAGTAACGAGAAACAATTATTGAGCACAGAAATCACGTCTGTCTTCTGTGCTACTTCTCCCGCGGTTGTCACGGACCCAAGCTCAGAGGAAACACACGGTGACTATTTGCGGACTGCGTAGACAAAGATTTGTGTAGGAAGATGTCTACGGTAGGGTTATGGTATATTTAGGAGAGAAACTTGATGAATGGCTTCACAAATTACGGCGATCCGTATGATGGAATATTACGCAACCGTGGAAATGACATTCTGAAGAATATTTAATGAAAGTGCGGAGTATTCACGGTAAAATGTTAAGGAAAAAAACAACGACTGGGACGCAGGACTGTGCGTGCAGCGTGTCTCCCACATCTTGCCATCCATACGCACGCACCTGCAGGGTGCGAGGAGAGGGAAATTTCCGCTGGATTTAACTCCGAGGGTTGGCTGTTGGTAATGTCTGTCTGCTCATTATCTGTGTCTGTGTTTCCGTGTTCTCTGCAGTGAGTATACGTCGCCTTTGTAATCAGAGGAGGGATGTTGTTTAAACATGTACGGGGAACAACTCGTTATGGAAAATTGAAAAAAATTAATAATCTGCAGTCAATAAAGAGGCCCCTTCAGAATTGGGCAACAGTAGCCCAAGAGCGAGAATGTTTGATTCCTTAGGTTTTAAAAAACGAATGCAAAGTTCCAGTACGTGCGTGCATGTGGCGGGAGAAAACAGCAACAAACCGCACTGCGGGGCCTCGTGGAAACACGGAGCCCATCGGTTCCTGCGAAAGCATGCAGGATTTTATTCCTAAGAACTGCTCCCTTGAATCATTTATCCTACACCGACCTTCTCGTATGAATTGGAAAGCTCTGCAACCCCATTTTAATTTCTAATGTGCCTGGTGCTTACCCTTGGTTATTTTTCCCGTTTAAAACCCATTTGAATAGATGGAGAAATAGGCTTATATTTTATGTACCTAGTTCTGTGTTATTTTTGCGCATTTATAACTGGCCTCTGGAGTTCAGTCCCCCACTTAACGATTTAGCTGTGCAAGATGCTACACGAATTTATTAGAAGGAAGACGGGGAACAGATTCTGCATATGAAATGTGAAGATTCTGCTACCGTGTGCTCAGCGGTCGAGAAGAAGGGCTTCTTTTACTTTGCATCAGATGATGCTCTGAGAAAGAGTTTTTACTGTTCGCCTGTCGGTTCATTAATTCCCAAGCCAGACTCAGTCCTGTGAAATCTTGGGGTAGCTTGTGACCGACGACCAATTTCCGCGGTTTTCTTTGTGAGCGCTGTGATGGCGTTGGCGCTGCCACAAAAAGCTCTCTGGGGTACAGGCGCAAGCCCCTCCCATTTCCAAACGGGCACAGGACTTACGAGGTCCCAAAGCCTCGGATGCAGACGAGCACCCCGCAGGGAAGTCCGGTGCATTCGGGGGGTGCCGTCCCTTCAGCCAGCGATTCCCTTGTGTGTGAAGAGAGAGCCTAGAGGACGTGCTTCTTTTTAGAGACTCGGGAAAGGGTGCCAAAACAGAGACCAGGGTCTCCCAGTCTCCCTCCTCCCAGGCAGCCCCCCGTGTCCTCCTCCCCACCACACGCTTCAACGCACACTCTCTGGCGCAAACTACAGAGTCTGCACGTGGAAAACTGGTCAGGGCAGGGGTCATGCACGGTGGTGACAAAGTTTCCCATCCATTGTTCATAGCTCCTTTGGGAGACTCTTTCCTGCTCTCTGGGACCCCAGAGAGGTTGGCCATCACAGACCCCCATCACCCCCCTCCACACCGTAGAAATAGCCCCAGCGTCCAAGCTGGCCAGTGAGAATATTGCACTCCTCTGGCCACAGTGATTGGGTCAAGGATCGCCACGTGATATCAGTAGGGCCAGAGAGTCCCAGATTACTGAGACATTGGAGAGAGTGGTCCTCCTGCACCAGGCTGGGGCCTAGAGAAGTGCCAGAGGTGGAGAGCTTGGGTTCCAATGGTAGATCTGCCACGCCCTGGAGTGTGGCCCAAGGGAGCTGGTCCTCTATCCCCTCACCTGTGAAAGGAGCTGATGACTGTTCTCTTCCATCCTAGGAGCGTACCAAAGACGGGATGCTACAGGGCGGGCACCGGCCAAGCCTTAGCTTGTAAGGGCGTCTTTATTATCTTACCTGCTACACGCAGAAAGCTGCCAGGGAATCAGGCCAAAGGTAAGCAGAGCTGAGGGACAAAAGGGCAATAAGCCATGTACAACATTGGGTTCCCTGGATCCGCATCCCGTGAAGTCCATGTACCACAGCATCCCCCAAGAACATGCGTCGAAGCTCCCCCTTGGCTCGAGCCAGTGTGAGTTGGGAGTTCTACATCTGCACTGAGCTCCGATCACGACAAAGAAACACAGCGGGAACCAAAAATGTTTTTGTTTCAAGTTATTGAATTGCTTTTACCTCCTTGAAAGAAGATCCTCTTTGAAAAATTTCTGGGAGGAAAACATGAGGGTTGAATTTCTTTTCAGATTCAAGCCCCAAAGCTCACAGCACCGAGAGTTGACTGAAAGTTATGGGGCTGGTCATCTGGTGATTTTTCTCTCTTTCCGGAATATATTGTCCCTTTAACAGCAAGCGCTATTTGTATTTGCTGCAAGTAGAATTTTCTATTACTCTTTTGACATTCAGATCACTCATTGCTTTTTATTATGCTCTGGATTTCCAAAGAAATATGCCCCTGACAGCAACTTTATTTGAATTCTTCTGCTTAGGTTAATAGCAAATAAAAGGCAAGACCACCGTCCAGATCCAAACCAGCAAAACTGAGCTCGTTCTTAGGGAGGCAGCTAGTTAAGAGGCTGATTTCTCTCACTCGGCTGTCTTACAGTCTCTGTGGCTGCGTGTGCCTCACCTTTCGGAAGGTGTCTGCTTCAGGCCTGAGCGGGAGCAGTGCTCGGCCGATAGAGGACTCTCTCCTTTATCTGGCTTTAGACTAGACACGTTTCTCGAGCCAGGTGCTTTATCTGCGTCACTTTGGCTGACACTTATCACACATCCGAGAGCCAGGACTACATCCTCATTTAACAGATAAGCAAGCACACACCTGAGGCTCGGAACGTCAAAGTCGCCCGAGGTGAACAGCGAAGAGGCAGGTGCAGGGTCCAGACCCAGGCCCGTCAGAGCTGGCAGGCGCCTCTCACCTCCACCACTGTTAGACGTCACCGGCACGGGGGTCCCTGGACAGGTGCATTTCGCGTGAAGCCCTGATAACTCACACACCTGCCGGCAGGGACTTTACCACACGGGGGTTCTCAGCCCCGCTTCTGGGTTTTGACTAAGCCTCAGGCAGGCAGTCGTGCGGACACAGAGGGGGTGGTTGGGAGAGTCACCTGCAGGAAGCGTCTGAGCCCAAGGGTCGCTGTGAGGACGTCTGTGTGCGGCTGAGGGGCGTCGCAGCCAGTGAGAATCTGCCCGAAGTCCACGCAGCGGGGCTCTCCCGGTCCCCACGGCTGCAACTGCCCCTTCCCGTGCTCAGGTGTGGCTGCACAGAGACTCTGATTTTGCAAATAACCCCCTTTTCTCCTCCTCCTCCTCCACTTCCTCCTCATCTTCATCCCATCATCATCCTTCTCTTCCCTGAGCTAACCCAAGACCTCCACCATCCTCTCCCGCCTACAGGGATCAGCCCCACACAGTCAAAGGTCTGCTGGGTGCTTGCTACACCCTTAGCACAGATCAGGGAGGGAGATGGAGACAAAACCCACAGACGAGCCCCTCCCTCCCGTGGCCCAGACCCACTCTCCGTCCTCCGTGGTCCTCTAGGAGAAACCGGCAATGCCCTTCGGCAGCCCATAGTGACGTGGCTCTAGTGGAGGCATGAAAGGTTATCATCAGCGCTGTAACTCCCGGTCTGGGCCCTTCTTCCAACTTGGCAGTGCTCCGAGCCCTGAGCCGTCCCCTACGGCCCTGCAGGCGGCCAAGCCAGGACCTTCTTAGACCCAAATTTGGGTGACTCAGCACTAAAGGTAAATGCTTTGTGCTACTCTCCCTGGAAAGGTAAAGACCCCAGCCACATCTAGCACATGCTCCATTAGCCAAAAGACCAAGCGCAGCAGCCAGAGATGGTGCCAGGGCTCCAATCTGGAGGACGGGGAACAGAACTTTGGAAAACACTGGGGACTGCCCAGAGTCAGCCAAGCCCAAGGTTGCAGTTCGGTCTCCTAGAGGCTGGCCTCCCAGTCGGCACCAACTGCACATTCGGGGGCTTCCCAAACCACCCTCGGGTCCAATAGCTCTATAGACGGACTCAGAGAACTCACTGGAAGCCGTTGTACTCATTGCTGTGGTTTATCACAGGAAAAGAAGACAAATTTCCTTCAGCCAAAGGGGGACGTGCATGGAGCAGAGTCTGGGAGGCCCCCAGTGTGAGGCCTCTGCCGTCGTCTCCCCGGAGTGAGTCGTGCTGCTCTCCTGATGGACGTGTGACGACACGGGTGAGGATTGCCAACCGGGGCCGCTCACCTGAGCACCAGTGTCCAGAGTCCTTACCGGGGCTCACTGCGTACTCCTGATTGATTGATTGACTAACTGATCACCCACACATCTGACCTCAGTCTCCAGGCACCACCCAAATCAAGTGCTTGGGCTTTCTGACACAGCCAGCCCCCACCCTAAGATCCCGTGTGGCCAGCTGCAGTGCCAAACACGCACCTGCTGTCGTGCATGACACACATCACCTCCCAGCAGCCGAGGGCAGACGCCAGAGCTCTCCCTGGGTGAGAAACCCTTGACCACACGGGCGGCCCGAGGAGGGAAGGCCGACCTGGGCTGGGTGGCGTGACAAGGCTGTGGCTGGCAGGGTCATGAGTGTGTGGCATGCGGAGCTCCACTTAAGACAGACTGCGTTAGGATCCAACATGAATCAGCGAAGGTGGCCACTCACACTCAGGGACGGAAACAATCCAAGGGCAGTCGTGGGCACGGCAAGGGGTGTGGCTAATATACAACAGGACAATGTGGAAAAATTTACAGGAACCGGAATCTTGGCACGGATGGGGTCAGTGGGCACAGAAATGAGTCACTGTTACGCCAGCGCGGTTAATTGCAGCCTCCTGTCCTCTCCTCTCCCACATGTGACCTCCCCAGCGGCCGAGGGCCGAGCCCGCCACGATCTGCCCACGCTCCCCTGCAATCAGAGATAATGCGTCCTAAACACAGTGCTGCACAGACCAGCTAATTATAATGCAGCCGCCTGCCCTTATTTTATTCTATGCATTTCTCTGCTTGTTGAGTTGAGAATTATAACCCTATTATTAATTCATTAGGAAACATAATTTCATGCAAAATAATGTGTTTACCCTCTTCTATTAGGTTAAGGTGGTGTGATTATTAGAGCCGTATCAGGCGATGAGATCCTCGCTCCCCAGGGGGCTTCAGGAGCCGCTTAATTTCTCCTCCATCAGGTACGTGGAGCCGAGGAGGGTTGACTGCAGTTCTGATTCTTTGGCTCAACTTCTGTGAGCGTGTGAGCGGGATATCTGGGGGAAACTATGGAATGAGGGGAAGATGCTCGAGGAAACATTGTTTAATCGTATTTTTATCTGGTCGGTATGAGATGATCTTCACATCCCAGCTTGGTGTTGCCTGGAAGGGTTCCTTTGCGTCCCATAAGCTCTTAGGGAAAGAAGAACTGGTGCATTTTCTGTTTTATAAGATCTCGGTAAAAAACGAGATTTCCCTTTGGATGGGTGGGTCTCCGGTAAGGAGCCAGGCTGTCAGCAGGACGGCAAGGAAAGGGCCCGGGAGGAGCTGACTGGGCCGTTCCCAGACCTCTGAACAGCTGGCCCCAGGTCCCCTCAGGAAAGAACCTTGATAAAGTCCCCCCAACTCCTTCCAGAGACCTCCCTGGCATTATCTTGAGCCCCAAATGCCTTGAGAACACTCTGGAACTCTCAGGACCTCCTTTATGTGGACGCTTCTATGCCAGGCCTGGCTGGATACCATCGTCCCAGGACGTGAGTTGCAGCCTCAGATTTGAAGACAATGAAGAAAGGACTTTTTAATTTTTGCCACGTTTCTTCTTTAAAAACTTGCACTAGATATTAAAGATGTTTGGTTCCTGGAATTGGACAGAAGGTCCCTTCTTCCACAAAGAGGAAGACAAATGGATACGGAAAATAGCAGAGACGCTCCCGAAAACCAAATGCTCGGGGGAAGAGAAATGGCCCTCCCTGCGCACAAGCGTAGCCCACAGGAGCAAGAGGAGACAGGAAAGCGAGGGAGGGAGTCAAAAAAAAAATAAAAAGAAAGAATAACTTTACAAATTGCACCAAAATGGAAAATATCGCGGCGGTTTGGGGCTGTCAAGGGGAATAACTTTCTGTTCTATATTAACGTGCTCTGTTCTCCTCCCTCTAATGACTAATCGTGTTTTTCCTGTGGATGCTTTTTCCAATACATTCTACTTTGGTTTGTTCTCTACTTGTACGTATCGATAACGCCTCTGCTGTCCACTGCTGCCTGTCGCAGGGCAAGCCGGGACCGTCTGGACTGGATCCGGGGTGTGGATGGAGCCGGCGCCCGCCACGCAGACGTGCCCTGGAGGCGGACCCAAGTTCCAGGGCCTCTAGACTCGGCTCTGTGGGTCTCAGGTCGTTCACGTCGCCCCCCTGAGTCTCAGCAGCTCCGTCATCTTGGGCTGCTCTAACGAATTACCGTAGACTCTGTGGCTTAACCACAAGCGTTTACTTCTCCCAGTTCTGGAGTCTGGAAGCGCAAGATCGAGGCACCACTTGTCATGGTGTTTTTTATTTTCTATTTAACGTCTTTTTAAGTAAAGAAAATTAAAACCTTGAGTGATTAGCGTGAATTTTATCGTTCCTCTTTATACCGTGCGGTGCCACTTGTCAATGCAAAGATAAGAGCCTTTAACTCCCGGGCAGATTCACCGCAGTTACGTAGTCTGTATCTGTGGCTCACGCGTGCACCTGTCACAGACAGGCTACATGGCTGTGTGGCCTTGTGGCCATTTTGAGCGCCATATGCAAACGGGGCGACGGCCTTCACGACCGTGGCCAGTATTCCCTCTGCCTGAGCAAACGCAAAGATGCTCTGCTGTCCCAGCAGACTTCACCTTAGAAACAAGATCCAAGAGAAAACTATGAATAATTTCACGATGGCGGCGGCAGAACGCTAACCCACCCCCAGGACGAGCAGGTCGTCTGCCCGGGAAGTGGCCCTGCTTCCTACTGGGGTTGGTTCAAGCTTGGCTTCCTCTGCGGCCGGCCGAGCTCGCTGGGGAGGGAACCCAGGCGTGCGCCAGCGCCTCGCACCCAGCGAGCAAGTGAATGAATGCACAGACAGGCCAGCCGTCAGAACACAAGCTCAGAGGCAGGCAGGGCAGACTGAGCTCACACTGCAGCCAGATTTCAGCTCTCCTCCTGCAGCCACTTTAAAACGTGGAGACTCCTAAGTTATAACGACCCCACTTTTCCTGTAGGGCCCGTGGGGATCCATCCGGAAACCGTGATTTGGGGATTTGACCCATGAGAAGAAACATGCCTGGCCCCAGCAGAGGGGAGCACTGCTGCAGAAGCACATTAGGAATCCAGGTGGACACGATTCACTCACCCATTCATCCATCCATCCCTCCAACACTTAGGTATTTATCAGGAGCCTGCCGTGGGCGCCGGGACACCCTTTCCAGCAGGGGACGCACGACAGACAGAACACCTGAGTCTGCAAAGCGGAAGACAATCGGCGCTGGGAAGACACCAAGTAGAGAGGGACAGGAGGGCTGGAGAAGTCTCCTCGGAAAGGGTGACATTGGAGCAAAGACCTGAACGAGGCCAGGCATGAGCTACGTGGAGATGTGGGGAGAGAACGTTCTGGCACACCCAGACCCTCACGCAGCAGCCGGTGGGTATCGCTGGGCACGTCTGAGGAGGGAGGCGGCCGCGGTTATGCCCAGGTGGGCTCCTGGCTCCCAGGTCTCCAGGCGCCTCTCGTCCAAATCCCAACAGCCCCGTCCCTGGGCGTGCCTGGGAAGTGAGCGCCTTCCGTACACCAAGTTAGAGACGGCGCTCAGTCGTTCTTTGGAAGTGACGGTTATGATGTCAGTTTCCCGTGGCTGCTGTGAAAAAGCACCACACACTCGATGGCTTAAACAGCCAGAAATGTATTGTCTCCTGGGTCTGAAGACTGGAAATCCAAAATCAAGGTGCTGGCAGGGCTGTACCCTCTCTAAAGCTTCCAGGGGAGGAGGCCCGTCTTGACTCTTGCAGCTTCTGGGGGCCCCGGGCTTTCTCCGCCACGCCAGTCTCTGCCTCGGTCATCACGGGCCGTCTTCTCCCTGAGCGTTTCTGTCTCTTCTTACAGACCCAGCCTGGCTGAGTCAAGGTTCTCCCTAATGACCTCATTTAACCTGATCACATCTGCAAAGACCCCATTTCCAAATAAAGCCCCATTCACAAGCATCGGGGGTAGAATTCCAACGTGTCTGGGGGCACAGCTAAAGAAGTGGCGTGAAGACAATTGTGCTGCTGACCCGCACGGATCCCACGCCGTCCTGGGTAGCTCTCGCATTTGCCTGACCCAAGACAGGCCGTCTATGCGGGCAGCTGACAGCTCCACCTTCGGAGTCTCTTTCCCCCACGTTGGGCTGTGTAGACACGGGTGTTCCAGTGGGGCCAATGCTGCTAATTCATTACTGGCTGCTGTGATTTCAGCGAAAAGATAATTACCTATTTTGTCCACTTAAAAACAGGAAGAATATGCTGCCGCCGAAGCTGGGTACGGCCCCCATCTCCTGGGCAATCAACGCCTCTCATGGCTTCTGGTTTCTCATTTCTGGTTTCCAATTTCCTAATGCTTTTGGTCGGTTATTCCCTGATGGCTGAATCCTCCTGGCGTCTTCCTGATTGAAGTCCTTAGATGCTGCATTTAGCCTCATTTTGGTATTCATGAGGAGCATGCTCGGAGCTTTGCCTGGTTTTGCTTTTCCAGAGTTCTAAGGAAATTAACTCCTAGAAACAACCGTGCTGCTCTTGTCTCTCCTTACCGGTTCCTTCCGTAGCTGTGTCCGGAGGCCACCGGGTTTTGTGTTTTTGAGACAATAACCAAAGCACCGCGATTTCTCACGCGAGGTTGCTGTCTTGGGCAGATGCCTCCACGCTTCCTCACCTTTTAGCAAAAGAACAATGGACACAGGATTCTTTTCTTCGCCGCTGGAGCTTTCTGTCTTTGTGCTTAATTAACTATTCTGCTTTTAGCCAGTAAATCAGGCAGCAAATTCCCTGGTCCTTAACGTTGAGCACAGGGGCCTGCGGGTGAACCTCACGCTTCAGATGTCCCTGAGCCGCCGGATCCAAGCTCACAAAGGCGGGGAGTCAAGAGGCCGGGGCGGCAGGCTGGGCCGGCAGTTTAATCCCGGAGACCCTGGGGGCCCCGTGACCTCTCCAGGTCCTCGTGTTCTCTTCCGTAAAACAGGGATTGTGCTTCCCGCCCTCCTCATTCACAGAGTGGCAGGGAGAAGGCCGTGAGGAAATCGACCTAAGGCTGCTTTGAGGAGGATGAGGGCTCCAGCAGGATAAGCCTTTATCTGGTCCTACCCAGCTCACCAAAATGCATTTCTTGGTGTCTGCAGTGTGACCTTCGGGAGTTTTCCTCATAACTGAGGACCAGAAAATTCTACAGAGCCACGCCCCTGCTTGGGTGAGCGTATGGTCTGTGATACGGACATCTCAGTGCAGTCACTATATTTTAAAAAGAAAACATCTCCGGGCCAGAATGATCAAACATTCTTCCAAATGTCAAGACTCTCCAGTTGGAGTAAACACAGCAGTAACCAGGCAAAGACGCCACGGTGACAGGGGAGCACACACGGGACCGGTGTGGAGCAGCCCGGGCGACAGGTGTACCTGTCTCCAACCACGGCGCCTGGGCAGCTCATCTGGGCCGTGTCTGCGAAGCCGACCCGTTAGTTCTTGCGCAAGACAGCTGCGTGCTCAGGACACCAGGTTCTCCACCTGCTGTCTTCACCCAACCTGACGTGCTATCCAGGGGTTCAAGGGGCTGGGGCCGGGCCGGGGGCGGCGCACAGCGGCTTTCCCCCACCGAAAAGAAGACAGACGGGTTCTCTGCCAAGCTCCGGCAGAAGGCTGCGGTATTTGCTACGGAGGGGCAGGAAGGAAAATCCACGCCTACGTCACAGGATTTGGAGCTAGAAGGAACCGCAGAGATCACTGAGCTCAGCGGCAACTGTCGGCTTTCGCGGCGGAGCCGTGCGTGTTTGTGGGTGTTCGCTCCCTCTCACGTGGAGTCTTACGCGGAACCCTATGTTTGAAGGAGACACGAAGCTGGCCGCACAGGTGCAGACCAGGAGGAGAGTCACTCTCTCTCCCCTGCAAGCCCCGTGGAATCTAATCGAACCCCTCATTTTGCAGACGAGCACAGGGAGGCTGGGAGGGATCAGTCTTTCTGGAGCTCACGGGGCCGGGGAGCGGCGGAGTTGAGACTTGCCCCGGGTCCCGGGACTGCCTGTCCGTGGTGGACACCGGAACATACCCGACAGGCCCCCAGCTCCTTCCCCGACACACGCAAGCGCTCACCTGCACTTTCCTCCATGCGAAGCTTAATAAATACGCAAGCGCTGGCACGGTGTACCCAGCCCTGTTTGGTTACAAGTAACGGACACCAACGCAAACCGGCTTACGCAGGAAAGGCTCCCGTGCCTGAGCTGTCCCCGGTCCAGCCCCAGTTCTCCTCTCCTCTCTCTCTCCCCCTTCTCCCTCCCCTAACTCCGGTTCCCCTTCTCTCCTCTCCTCTCCTTCCATCTCTCTGCCCCACTCCCCTACGATTTATTTTATTTCTAGGCAGACTCCCCCTCATGGTGGTAAAACGGCTGCCAACAAGTCCAGGCTGCCATCCTCAAACCTCGAGAAAGAGAGGTTTCCTCCTGCCGACGAAGGTTTCCTGCAGAAACCTTGGGCCTGCCCCACTCGGCACAGCTGGGGCCCCTCACCCGTTCCTGAGCCAGTTGTCATAGCCAAGAAGACGGGACACAGGCTACTTCATACCAGTGTGGTGACTCGTTTAGGCCAGTCACCTGCCACACCCGAACCGGGGTGAGGGTGACACCAGCTAGAGCTCATGGACAGGCCGGCCCCAAGTACAGCGATTTTATTGTTACGGGGAAAGGCAAAGGGAAAGCCGGGCAGGCAAACAAAATCCTGTATATTACAATCGATCTTCAGTTTAAATTCTTAGGAAAATGTCAGGATATTGGAGAGATCAGTTATTTAAAGAAAGCAAAAATATAACATTTAATTTTAAATGTAATCCTTCAAAGAATTAAATAAGAACCAAAAAGTCAAATTCCAGAGACGCTCATAATCATGCTATTCAAATAGTAAAACAACTGGTCGACACAGCCGGACGTTTAGTTAAGTAAATCATGGTACATCTTCCTAATGCGACATTATGCAGCTTTCAAAGTAATAATTACGAAGCCTGTAGCCAGGCACAAAATGCCTCCGAGAGAAAGCAAAGCAAAAGCATAAAACAAATGGTGTCTGCGCTGTTTATACATCTACCAAAAATCCTATGCTTGGGGCAAAGATTGGAAGATAATACAGAAAAATGAGAAAACTTTCATTTGTTGTCATGGCAAGCTGCTAGGTGAGTGTGAGTGTGTGTGTGTGTTATAAGTAACTGAAAATTTTTTTAAGAAATCAAAGGACTAAATCCAGTACAGTCCCTCCGCACCACCTGCCAGGAGCTGGGGACTCCACCCAGAGTCTCAGAGGGAGCTCAGCCCTGCTGACACCCTGACTCTGAACTTGCAGCCTCCAGAGCTGTCAGAGAAGAAATGTGTGTTGTTTCCAGCTCTGGTTTTCGGCACGTTGTCAGGCAGCCCTGGGAACTGAACGCAGGTGCGAGCTCGGGAGTCCAATGGGCGGGGACCCCAGACACTCTCCCAGATGCGGCGGAGAAGGGGCTCCAGGTGGGACCCGTGGGAGGGAGTGGGCACAGCCAAGCCCGGTTCTGGGGGTCACCAGGTCGCTAAGCACATCAGTGACCCAGGCCAAGGTCACTGCCCCACTCCTCACTGGGCAGGCTCCTGTGGGTCTCAGCTCAATTCACTTCTTGAGAACCTTCCTTCAGTGCCCCCAGCTGCTCGCCACAGCGCCACTGGGGCTGCCAGCTCAGCCCCTCCTAATCTCCGTCAGCCCCCAGAGCCACCCCAGATTCACATCAGTCTCAGCAGAAACTGCGTGCTGGTTCTGCAGGTGTAGCTCAGGGCCAGCCCTGAACCCTCACCGCAGCCAAAGAGCCGCCCTGCGCCTTCCGTGCGGGGTGTCTGCGCAGTTCCACGACCGTTACTCGGCTCCTGTCCGTCTACCGACGCAGGGGAGCCTGGGAGTCCACAGTTTCCAGACCTTGTGTCTGGGGCTTCCTGGCAAGTCCTGCCGGGGGAGGCGAGGGTGGGAGGTGGGAGGTGGGAGGGAGGCAAGGTGAGGCCACATTTTCCAGGTGTGGCCCCCACACATGTCGGCTTGGGTCTCTGCTCAGTTCCGACAGCTGCCAAATCCTGGGTGCAGCTGTCGTGTGGCCTGGGAGACAGGACTTCCTTTTCTCTCCCCCAGCCCTAAGGCTGGCGGTGGCTTCCAGAAGCGAGATACCCGTGGTCATCTTCTCTTCCTCTTTTTGCACCATCGGCCCTTCCAGTGCCTTTGCAGACAACTCCTGGATCAAAGCCCTCCTGTGTGACGAAATGTCAGAGGGACTCACTTTTCCCTTTGGACTCCGACTGATCCACGGTCTGACGTTAACACTCCAGAGCTTTATGGTCCAGCTCCAGCTAACACCCTTCACAGCCCTTCCACCGCCACAGCGACCTGCTCTACCCACCTGCTTGCTTGTTCTGTGTCTTTACGTTGAAATGTAAGTGCCCAAGGCCAAGGACCTTCTCCTGTTTACTCACCACTGCGTCCCCGGATTCATGCTGCTCCTCAGAAGAGAAGAGGCCGGGGTCAGGAGAGCAGCACAGCTGGGTCTCAGAGTGGGGGCTCGGTCACCTCCAGCTGCTCCCGTCCGTGGTTAGATGAGACCCGGCGGGGACAGGGCCAGGTGGAAGTCGGCCCCAGAGTGTCCTTCCCCTGGAAAGCCCCTCTTGCCCTGCCTGCCTGGTACCCAGCTGGCCCAGCACCCCGCTGTGCACCCAGCACCTGAGTCTCGGGTGCAGCTGCCCCTCAGGCACGTC
The DNA here is from genome assembly GCA_963574885.1 of Lepilemur ruficaudatus. Lineage (NCBI taxonomy): Eukaryota > Metazoa > Chordata > Mammalia > Primates > Lepilemuridae > Lepilemur > Lepilemur ruficaudatus. Next base: position 5,449 of record CAUYRT010092481.1, on the reverse strand, counting down.
TCCCACTGGCCAGTGAGCCCCTTCATGGCCTGGCCGAGTCCGTGAGACTGAGCATCCTGAGACCTCGAGAGGGGCCGACACCAGCCAGGGTGCATGGGGGCTCATGGCATTAGCAGGGCTGGAGGAGAAGGGCGGGGGGCAAGAGCCAGGCCAAGCTTCAGACAACCCTCCCGATTAAAGAATCAACTCGGTGAATAACAACCATTTGTCAGTCTCCACGCCATTGGCCTCCCTCCCGTCACAGCCCCCAAGGACACAAGGAGGCGGCTCCGTGGTCCCACCTGACAGATGAAGGGGCTGCTGCCCTGGCCAAAGCCACATGGCCAGGCCCAAAGAGGGATTCAGCTCCACGGTGTCGGCTGCCGGGACCCCTCCTGGTCCTCTGCCACTCAGGGCGCTGGGCCGCTCTGGTGCTCAGTGGCTCTTCCTCCTCCTTGCTCTTGCTGATGTGGGTAGCTGAGCCCCCAGTGCGGAGCCAGGCCACCTGGGCGCAAACCCCACCCTGGCTGCTTGCCAACTCTGAGCCCGGGCACATGTCTAGACCTCTCCAAGCAAGCCCATTCCTCATCCATGAAACAGGGTCAGAGTGGCGTCCGCCTCGAGGAAGGGCTGTGAGGATTCAGTAAGGTAATATGCAGAAGGTGCCTAATAATATAAAGCAGGTGATTAGGGCATTAAAGCAACATCGCAAAATACTCTGCCCTGAGCTCTCAGGAGGAGGATGGAGCAGCTCTTGCAGGTCAGAGGCCGACTGCTCAGCACCACCGTAATCTGTCCCAAGTGCTGACCTTGAAAGCCTGAGCTCTCTCCCCAGCCGCTGGGCTGCCCCATTGAGATATAACGTGAGCCATATATGGAATTTGAAACTTTTTAGAAGCCAGCACAGTGGCTCACGCCTGCAGTCCCAGTGACTCAGGAGGCTGAGGCTGGAGGATTGCTTGAGGACAGGAGTTTAAGGCTGCAATGAGCTATGATCGCACCACTGCACTCCAGCCTGGACAACAGAGTCAGACTCTGTCTCTAAAAATCATAAAAATATAAAATAAAAATTTTTAGCAACTTCATTTTTTAAAACTGTAGAAGAAAAACTAGGTGGAATTTATTTTTATATGATTTGGTATTACATGTTATTATTTAACCCAACATATCAGAAATGCTATTTCAACATATAATCAGTATAAAAATTATTAATGAATTATTTTATACCCTTTTTTGGGGGTACTAAGTCTTTGAAATCCAGTGAGCATGTGACACAGCGCATCTTAGCATGAACAAGCCACATTCCCAGTGCTCCGCAGCCACGCGTGGCCGGTGGCTACCGTGCCCGAGAGCACAGCTCTGCAGACAACCACGGGGAAAGACCTGGGCTTCTGCAATGACTTTCCTCGGGTCTCTTGGGCTGCAGAGAACCAGCGTGTGGGTGTCCCGCTGTCTGAGTGTGGGCTGTGCAAACCAGCCCCAGCCGGGCAGGGGCGGCAGGGACGCTGTCCTCACCACCAGGGGGCAAGGCGCTGAGGGCGCTGTGCGTCCTGGCGCAAGGACACAGACTGACTTTGATGCAAAGGCTTTGCAACCAAAGCAGCAGCCACGACTTTGTCCTTCCCGGCCACCACAGGCAACCAGTGGGCGCATGAAGCCGCGGGGAACTTGGACCCAACGCTGGGCTAGAAAATGACTCCACGTCAGGTTCCGCTTTGATGGAGGAGCCTTTGGGGCGTGCATGTCCCAAAATACTTGGCACAGCCAAGGCCATGGGACAGACGTGGGTGGCAGGAGCCCGTGACCCTGAGGCTGCAAGGGGATTCCTGTCCCCTTAGGGGCCCTCTCGACGCTCCACGGAACCCCTGGCTCCCGGGCTGCCGAGGTCAGCTCAGCCCTTTGAAGCGGGTCCCAGGGGCCAGATCAGGGGACGTGGGCCGGCAAAGCCATTGCAGGACGATCCTGGCCCAGACACAGTTCTGCTTCCCCGAGTGCATCAAAGAAGGCTCAGCACAGGGAAAAGCCCTCGGATTGGCACCAGACAGCCTTGGGTTGGGGTCCCGGGCTCCACACTAGCCCACTGTGGGCAAATTGCCCAGTCTCTGTGGTCCTCATGTGCTCCTACGATAGGGTAAACGGCGGCATCTGCATTCCAGGATGGCTCTGAGGGTGGATTGAGCCACAGACGAAAGCACCTGGCGCAGTGCCCAGCCCCCAGCAAGCGCGTGCCGTGGCACCCTGACTCTCTGTGCATGTCGGAGAGCCATGGAGCGTGGTGTGAGGAACACAGAACCCAAGAATCAGGCTAGGTTCAAATCCCCGTCCCACCCCTTCCTGCTGTACTTGTGGGCAACCTACTCGTCCCCTCCGAGCCTCCGTTCCCTTATCTGCAGAGTAGGATCACGGTGGCACCTCCTCCACGAGCTGAGTTAACAGACACACGCATAGCATCACCTGGTTCCTAAGAGCCACCTGTCTCAGATACTATGTGTCATCGTCATCACCGTCATGTGTGGGATGGATGTCAGCTCATCCGGTCCTACTTTTTTCATTCCAGACAGCAGGAACTGAGGCCCAGAGGAGTTAAATGGCTTTCGCCACGTGTCACAGCTAGTTAGTGGCACCGTCCAGACTGGTTCCAGATCTCGCAACGCTTGGACCTGTTCGTAGTAGGACGTGAACTCTGAGGTAGCCCTCTTCTACTCGTCCCGGAGGTGCAGGAACCCCCGTAGCCACAGAGGACAATGCACTGGTCATCTGGACCCTAGACAGGTCCCCGTCTTGATAACCGCCCATCATTTAGTCTGTCTGCACCGATTTCCTCTTCCCTCCTGGCAGTGGCACATTGGGAGTGTTTTGTTGCATGGGCTGAATTCAGCGAGATTCGATCAAAATAAAAATGAACTGTCCTCTCACTCTGTCCTTCAGCTGTGCTGGGCTGGATGTCCCATGCAGACACAGCCCAAGTAGGTCCTCAGGATTTTTGGGGCACTTTGAGGCCGTGGAATGGTCAGGGCTGCCTGGTCGTACACACAGGGTTTTTATGCAGATTCCTCAGGGATGGCCTCCGCGTGCACGAATTAGACAGAGGGTCTCTCCCTCTGGACTGATGCAGCCCCCTTGTGGGGATGCAGGGCTTGGCACGCGAGCTCAGAATGGGTTTTAGCATCTAGACATCCACTTGGCCAGACACACTTATGCAGGGCACAACCCGTGCAACTGTACTTGGTGGCCCTAAGAGCGGTCTCACTCCAGGTAGTTAAAGGTTCAATCCAATCTAAATCAAAACTTCAATTTTCTCATCCAATTTGTCCCTTCTACTCCTCCTCCCAATTTCAGACAAGACAATGAATTCGGCTGACCAGAAGGGAAGGGAAGCATGGTCTGTGATTTCTAAATAACTGCTACTCTGGCTCCTCCAGGGCTGGGCAAGGGTTTATTGAAGACAGCCTTAAAGGATGAGATCCTGTTTGAATGAGGTTGCTACAAAGTGGCCACGAAGCTCTCTGTTGACAGACACCCAAGACTGGTTCTCTCACGTGCAAGGTGCTTTCGGTTTTGGATTTTTTAAGATTCCCTCCCCACGATTATGGGCCCACTTTGGAGATGCCATCTCTGTGGTGGGCGTCGCCACTGGCCACCAACACGTGGCTCTCCTCTGCTGCTCTTCCCTGGCTCCCTTGAACTTCGGCATGGCCATGTGACTCCCGACCAACGACTGGGCATTTCATTAGCTCCATTCCCATGTCCAGCTCCTCGGCGTCCCCTCCCTGCCATGCACCCACAGAAACACGAGGATATGGAGTCAACGTGGCACTGAACCAGCCGGGAGAGGGGTCGTGGAAAGCAGTCGCTCTGGAGAGTTGCAAGGAGTTTGCAAGAAATATCGTTTTGTTGAGACGTCACTGCAGTTGGGGACAGTTTGCTGCTGCAGCGTGACCAGGTGTGGCCTGACTGACGCGGACCGCTGGCCGGCCTCTCACTCCTCCTCCTCCCGAGGTCCTCCCAGCCGCTGCGTGCTGGGGCTGGCTCGCCCAGGCAGGCAGCTCTTTTGGTTGAAGTCTTCTCGGGATATTTCAAGCCTGGCTACTTTCCATGACAAACCACTAACTCTTGGGAGACCTAGGTGAGACTTTTTCACCCCCAAACTCTGCAGATGACAGCCACTCTGACGGCTGTCCCTTCTCTTAGCTGTCATAGCCAATCAATCCAGCAAGCCCCCACCTGTCTGCTGTGCCAGGTGAGAGCTGAACTCCACTGCCTGGTTCCACGAAGGCTGGGACGTGGGTCAGATCCTCCCAGGCACTCTGTCACCACCAGTCGCTGTGGAGCTTGGCAGCCCGTGGAGGCTGGTTGCAGCTCTGGGACATTTCGTGAGACGTCACATGCCCCATGCTCACAAAGCAAAGCAGTCTTGCCGAAGTCTCACTCGGACCAGGCAAAGAACTCACTCTGTGCCCCTCCCGGGGAGAGGACGGAGCCAGGCGGAGCCTCCCCTCCGATTAATCTCTTTTTAGTTTCTGTCTCCTCTTATGTTTGCCGGAGGTAGACGACAGGGTCGTACAACCAGCTTCACTGTCTCTCAGAAAGTTCTCCTGTGCAATCCGGCCTCACTTCTCCTTTGAACCTGGAGATGTGTCATCTACTGATCTCAGTTCTGGGGCCTCCACTGAGAATCCAAGACAAGGGCAAAGTCCCGCCAGCACCGGCGTCCTCTCACTCGCTGCACTGTGGCTTCCAGTCTCTGTTTCAGAATTTAAACTACCAACAGCATGGTTTAGGGGAGGGACCAAGGCTTCTCGACAATTTAATGCAGCCTGAAAGACAAGAAGTGATGTCACTCTCACTTAACTGATAATCAGCATTATGTTTACAGCAGGAACGTGACAATATCTCCAAAATCCCTGAGCTGTGACCTGTTAAAAAGCTCCCAGACAGAGGCCGCTCCTTTCATCCAGGCCAGGATCGGATCCTTTCTGCCTCTCTGCGTGCGAACATCTACTCTGCTCCGTTTCTGACTTGCCTTCCAGGCGTCTCCTGTGCGTGCCCCTGTGCCCTGGTACACCTCCCGTGTTTCCTCCTCCTTTGATCAGCTGTCCTTCACTGGATGTCTAGGTCCCACTCGTGTGTGTGTGTGTGTGTGCGTGTGTGTGTGCGTGTGTGTGCCTGTTTCTTTTGTAACGTGTGGAGGGGAAAAGAAATGTCTGTAAGAACATCTAAATGCTCTAACCCGGACCATGAGGAGGTTGAACGAGATAATTGATGATGATGATGGTGATGACATTGATATTGGTGATGCTGGTGACGAGGATGGTGAAGATAATGATGATGATGGTGATGATGGTGGTGGTGGTGATGATGGTGATGGTAGTGGTGATGGTGATAGTAGTGATAGCAATGATGGTGATGGTAGTGATGATGGTGATGATAGTGGTGATGGTAATGATGGTGGTGGTGATGATAGTGGTGA
>CAUYRT010092477.1:0-30796 GCA_963574885.1 Lepilemur ruficaudatus | reverse complement strand
GAGGTCAATCTCACTGGGGTTAGGTGGTATCTCATTGTGGTTTTGATTTGCATTTCTCTAATGATTAGAGATGTTGAACATTTTTTTTTATATGTTTGCTAGCCATTATTCTGTCTTCTTTTGAAAAGTTTCTGTTCATTTTCATTGCCCATTTATAAATGGGGTTCTTTGATTTTTTTTCTTGTTAATTCTTTTGAGTTCCAGGTAGATTCTTGTTATCAGACCTTTGTTGGAGGTGTAGAGAGCAAATATTTTCTCCCATTCTGTAGGTTGTCTATTTGCTCTGGTGATAGTTTCTTTGTCTGTGCAGAAGCTTGTTAATTTGATCAGATCCCATTTGTTTATTTGTGTTGCTGCAGTAATTGCTTTGAGGGTCTTCTTCAAGAATTCTTTGCCTAGGCCAATGTCTGAAAGGGTCTTCCTGACATCATCTTCTAGGATTCTTAAGGTTTAATGCCTTAGGTTTAGGTCTGTTAACCATCTTGAGAGTATTTTTGTGAATGGTATATTTTAAAAACTCATCACATCATTAAAAAATCACGTTGTAGTAATCATTTAGATCAGTTATACAAAATAATGTTTTTCATCAAACCAGTTGATATCTATAAGTCACACAATAGAAGATTATAATAGATCAAAGACATCACTGGATAGAGCATTTGATATAGATCTTCCAGTCTACCTTTCCCCACTGAATATGAATCCCTTTTATATGTTACTGAAAACAGACTATTTGAACATTTTAAGTGACAGTTAACTCACAATTAGTAGCAAGCTTCTAATTATAAAATTAGAGAGTCATCCAAATTTTTCACATGAATAAATTGAAAATTGGAAAAGAAAAATAAATTCAGTCATAAGGTTGTGTAACATACATACATAGATGTAGCCATGGTCACTGACACAGAGAGGCCAAATAGATCATTTTTCAGACCCTCTTATTCTTAGCTTCATAGTGGATAATTTTTTTTTTTTCCCTTGGTAGGTGAAGTAATGGCCCTCCAAAGATGTCCAGGCCCTAATCCTAAGATATTATTTTACATGATAAAGGAGACTGTGCAGATACAATTCAGTTAGAGATTTTAAAAGGACATTATGCTAGAGCCAATGTAATTACAAGGGACCTTATAAAAATGAGTCAAGAAAATTGGTCAGAAAAGATCATGTGATGATGACCATAGAGTTTGTAATGGTGCAGTTTTGTAAGCCACTCAGTGTGGGCAGCCTCTAGAAGGTGGAACTTCCAGAATGAACACAGCCTTGCGGACACCTTGGTGTTCGTCCAGTGAATCTTATGTCAGAAGTGTATCCCACAGAACTGTGAATTTCTGTTGCTTTAAGCCAATAAGTTTGTGCAATTTGTTACAGCAACAATAAGAATGAAATATCCTTTTATCTTCCTACATCAACTTAAAGCCATCTTTCTTTACATATAGTGTGATACAATTAATCACATTTAATACTCAGTTGAATTTTATCTGTGTTGAAAGTCAACATTTTAAAATTTTCTTCAAAATAATGTGATTAAAACATGGGTTAGTTACAATGAAGTCTTCAGATTTTCTTACAGTATTTCGTAACTCTTAGCCATAGATAATTGTAAGTCTTAAATTCTGAGGAACTCTCAAGAAATTTTTAAAAATATGTTTTTCATCCTTTTGTACTTTTTAGCATTCATCTTCAAATAATTCTATTTTGAATTTATGTTTGAAGAAAGTAATATTCTTTTTTATGAAGTTTCAAAGTTGCACTTTGTGTGTAACTGTTCACAACCTTTGAATTGGAACTAACAGAAATTAGTCCAAAATGCTGCCCTACCAATGATTAATTGGCTTAGCTTCTATAAACTCAATTGTATAATTTATGGCCTCATTTTACTTATCATTAAAATAAGAGTCTTGGGTTAAATTATCTCAAAGAAAGACAAATAGAGAATTTTTATGGATAAATTCAGACTTCTAAAATTCAATTGATACTTTTATTAGATTCAGTGTCATCCTGGTATCTATCATTTTTTTCCCAACATGCTGTATTAAACTTCCCTACCAACAATATTAAATGAAATTAGAGTTGGAGTTGATCTTGATGCTGCCTATCACTTTGGAAATTTATTCTAGAATGGGAAAGTTGAATGATTACCAATAATCTGGGAAAATGGATCATCCCAAGCTACCTTGCCTTTATCAGTGACACAGACACATTGATTATTATACTTCAAAGATTAGTATTGCAAATAACCCCACTAACACATTTTGATGGAATGCTATACTTGATACACATTTGATAATGCAGCAGTCCAGGCAGATATGAAGCCTTTCATGGTGGTGAATAATTCATAGAAGTTATAGATCCAGACAAAATACAAGGAAGGGGAAGAGAGCTTCTATTCTGTTGAGTGTCTTCTAAGATTATGAAAATAATTGTAGCTATCTAACAAGGAAAGACAATTAATAATGCTATTGACACAGTAGCAACTTATTTTAATAATTACCAGCTTTGAGCCAAAAAAAGATGTTGGAATTGTTGACTGTAATGTACTAAGAATCATAAACGAGCCATCTGATGCTGCTATTATTTTGAGTTTGATTAAGAATCTTGGAGACAAAAGAATTGTGTTTGATGCTTGTGGAAAGTGCTTTTCATATATCAACCTTACTATTGAGGAAAGAATGTTTGAATTTTAGCCTAGACCTAAGAATAACTGTCAAGAGAGATAAGACTCTGACAAAAAAAATGATTAAAAATTTATTGCAAAATTCAATCACAAAGTTAAAAGGGACATCAGTGAGAACAATAAGACTGTCCAAAACTGACTGTGCCAAGTATACTCTCTGTTCTAGTATCTATGCCAATATTGAGATTGATTCGCTCTATGAAGTGATAAATCGAACAACTTCATTACTGATACTGAACTTGAAAATTAAATGCTGACCTATTATGTGGCACCTTAGACTTTTTAGAGAAATCTCATTACAACGTCAATCTAGATAAGCTACAGATTAAGACATCATCCTAGTGGGTGGCTAGACCCAAATAACCAAGATGTAGAAACTCCTGCAAGAATTCTTTCAGGTTCTAAATTTGGAGTCATTTTATTCATTGGTAGTTTCAAATAATGTTTGAGCTATTACATTAATACATTACTGAGCATTCAGAGCACATAAACGTGTCTGCAGCAAAAGTGACTGCCATTTTTTCGTAGGACTGCATGTAAATAAGTAAAAAGGCAATTATTTCCTTAAAGAATACAGCTCTGTGAAAAACTGGCCCTATGAATATTTCAATTTAACTATTTGTAAGTCTTTATCTTAAATATTTAGTAAGGCAAAATAAAACGTATCTGTTAACAATCAAAACAGAAAAAAAAGTGCCTGAGCAAAGTTATGCATTATATTTAACTATGTCATATTGCTACCAAATTTATTGCCGAAAAAGAAAGGTAAAGTTTGTAGAAATTTTGATTTTGTATTCTAAAATTTATGGGAATATTTTTCTTGATATGACACTTATTCCGGCATTTTAAACTATGTTAAAGCAAACCTCTCTCCACTTCATAAAAAGAGGAAATAACATTATCCCAGACAAGGTAAAGCAACTTGACCAAGGAGACAGGGTCTCTGATGATAGGTGAGATTGGATAGAACCCTTACAACATATTCAGGAAAGCTTCAGTAAGTTTCCATGAGTGAATACCTAGAGTTTTATTGTTCTTTTCCTGTATATCTTATGGAAAGCCTCAGGATTTTCTGAAAGGAGAAATTATTTGTATTAATTGCTTTCAATCTTTTTTGTTTATCCACTCATTCATTCTCTCTCTGTCTTTCCTTCTCTCTCACTTCGACTCACTCTTCTTTGCCAAATGGGCTCCTTCCCTTTACATTTTGTCTAGATAACTTAATTCTGTGTGAAATGTTCAATAATTTATCTCTTTCCTTTCCTCGATCTTATGTTATATTCCACCCACTTATTTAATATTTGCTTTTATATCTTCTGTATCTACTATTTCCTCAGTGAATAGAAAAATGAGTAAACCAAAATATATAGATTGTTTTTAAAGGGCAAAGCTGAGGGAAAGCATCCATTAATTTTAGAAGCAATGAGTCTGGCTTCTTACAATCAGAATAATGTGTTTAAAATTCATCTGTGTTGTTGCATTTATCAGTAGTTTGTTGTGGTTTATTTCTGAGTAGTATTACATTGTATGGATATATCACATTTTAACTATTTTCCAATTGATAGATGTTTGAGTTGTTTCCAATTTGGGGATATTAAGTATAAAGATGATATGAAATTCTGTGTTTGTGTGGAGGTATGTTTTCATTTCTCCTTGTTTAATGAATTTCTAAATCATATGGTAGGTGTATAATGAACTTGTCCAAAACAGCAATGATCTTTGATAAAATATAAAATTTTGTATCATTGACAGAAATATAGGGGAGGTCCAGTTTGTACACATTTTTTCTTGTAAGCCTTTTCTATTTTATCAATTCTAGAGGTTGTGTAGTGATACCGTATTATGGTTTTAATTTGTGCCTAATAAATGATGCTGAGCAACTTTTTATGTGCTCTCAGCCATTTAAATTATCTTCTTTTGGGAAATTATCCCATATTCTAATCAGAGTACAAGATTTTGAAAGATATACATATTGTAAATATCTTCTCCCACTTGATGGCTTTCTTTTTGCCCTACTTAATAGTGTTTTTCCCATCTTCCCATGGGCAATTAAAGGCCCATCTTTATAACTTCCAATGAATTTGTCATTTTTTTATTTTTTTCTTTCTAGTCATGCTTTATGACTTGTACCTAAGAAATCTTTGGCCATCTGTGAGTTCTCAAGAATTTTCTAAACACTGCCAAAAACTTTGAAAAGTCCAAAATTCCAAGATGATCAGAGAACTCCCAAGCAAGATAATAAATAAGTTATAAACAAATAAATAACTGGAATGACAGAGTCAAGCTTCTAAAAACCAAAGTCTTTTTTTTTTTATATATAAGTGTTAAAGGAAGCTGGAGAAAAAAGACATATTATATATTGAGGAATAATGAAAAGAGTGATAGCAGAGTCCTTGGTATGAAGTGCACTACCAACAGCGAATGGAGGGACATCTTTAAATTTAAAAAAAATACTATAAACTTGGAATTCTACACTATCTGTATATATCTTTAAGAAATACAGGCAAAATGAAGACTTTATCACACTGACATATGGTGAGAGAATCCATTTTGTTTGAACTGTACTTTAAGAAATATTTAAAAAATTTTCACAGGCCAATGGACAGTGATAACAGATGGACGTAGAGACCTCCAAATTCAAACAGAGAGCCAGAAACAAAATATGTGCAGATAAACTTAAAATACATTTTTCTTATGTTTAAACTTTTAAAAGCTAATTGATTTTCCAAAATGAAAATAACAGTATCTTTTGAAATTTATAACTATGCAGAAGTAAAATGTATAACAATATTAGCACAAAGAATGAGAGGGTTCAAATAAAAGTATAATGTGAGAAACTTACATGAAGTATTATGTGCGTAATATTATTTAATGGTAGAGTTTGTTGAGATGTTTTATTGAGGTAAGGACTATTTTTTCAAGAAATGTTGGAAAAATTGGATATGCATTTTGAAAAAAGAGTAACTATCAACCCTTACTTACCTCAAATCATGTTAAAAAATCAATATGGTACAGATCATAGACCTAAATTTCTATGTGCATATTTATAAACGTGGGTTAGGTAAAGATTTATTAGAGAGGACAGAGAAAACTCAAAGCGTATAAAAAGATAAATGATAAATTGGACTTCAATGTAAAAAAAACAAAACATCTCTCTTTTATTTCATGTAAGATCTTACTAACAAAATGAAAATGGAAGCAGTGGGAAAATTTTCTCTATTAGTAGCATTAATGATAGCTTTCAACAATATAAAATTCAGATTTGATATAGGAATTGAATGAGGATCATTTTAGAAAGAAAATAGTCTTCACTAAGTTTGGAAATAAAATTCAGAATAAAACTTCTAATGTCTTTTAGATCAAATGACAACACAGAAAAATTGAGGTTGAAAACTCTCCCTTCAGAAACACTAAGTCTATTACTTTGTAAAAAGAATAGCCAGATTCTCTTGAGAATAGAGTTATTTTCTCACTTTTAAAAAAAAATTAATTTCACTGCTGAAAAGTAAGGAAAAAATTTCTATGAAACTTTTAGTCGAAATGAAAGATGTCACAGCTCCTTCTACAACGCTTCAGGCTGTCAAAGTATCAGAAACTGAGGGTATAGAAAATGACAATGAGCATAAAGACAGTTTTTAGGACCTAATACTGAAGGTATCACGTTTATGTTGAAAATACTTTCATGCCATTTCTGTTTTCATTCTGAAATTGAATGAACAATAATTTAAGAAATAGGTAATTACTTATATACTCTGAACAATGGGTCAATTCATAAGTAATGAAATGTGTCATTCTCCAAGATTTTTTCTTATTGAGATCAAAATCTTTATGTTTTATATGCTACTGTCTTATTTTCATTGTTACCCTTCTAATGCCTTATCTCTGATATTCTAATGAAGCTTCTTTGGCCTCTCAACCCTATCAATCTACTCTGGACACAAACAAGTGATTACTCAACACTGCCGTTACTGTATTTTAACAGTCTTGCTTAGGCACAATGCTCAGGCTCTACATTATGAGGTCTTGGTTTAATTATTAATACTCACTATTTCTGCTCCAGTCAAATAGTGAAAACTTAACAGTTTGTAGAAATAATATGTAACAGTTCTTGCATCCATGCTCTCATCTATTTCACTCAGACTAGCATCCCCGCTGTTTTCACTGCTGCTTCAAGCTCTATTTTCTTCCAAAGTCTTAAATATATTTCATACCACATTAATTGGTCTCTTCTCTGCACTTTTAAAGTGATATTTGTGCTATAAAAATAATTTACCACAATTACATAAACTTTACTGCTCTCTAATTTGAATGAATGTAGGTGTCTTCGATGTAAACAAATGTGAACTCTGTGAAGTCAGTGAATTGTCAATCTAATTCTAAAATTTATGTGGAATGGGAAATGTACTATTTTACATTCCTGCTAACAATAAAGGAAGTTTCCAATTTCTCCACATACTCACTAAAAATTGTTATTGTCTTTTTTTATTATAGCCATCCTAGTGAGTATGAAGTGGCATCTTATTAAAGTTTTTTTTAAAATTATTATTGACACATAATAATTATACATATTATTTTCTAGGATTTTTATTTGGATTGCATTGAATTTACAGACCAAGTTGGGAAGAAGTAATATCTTTATAATATTGAGTCTTCCAATGCAGTGCATGCACATGGAACATTTTCCCATTTATTTAGATCATCTTTGATTCTTTTCTTCAGTATTTTGATTATTTTCATTAGTTTTTCACATATAGATTGTGTACATGTTTTGTTAATGTATACCTTAGTATTTCTTTCTTCTTTTTTGCTGCTGTGATGAATAATAGTTTTTAAAATTTCAAATAATTGCTCATTGTTGGTATATTAGAAAGCAGTTGACATTTTTGTATTAATATTGTATCCTGAAGTATGCTATATACTTCATTTCAGTAGTCTTTGTATAGCTTCTCTTTCAAGTTTTCTACATAGATAATCTTGTCGTCTGAAAATAAAAGCAGTTTTATTATTTTTTATGCATTTTATTTCTTTTACTTTTCTTATTGCAGTAGTTAGAACTATCAGTAATGATATTAACATGGAATGATAAGGGAGAAAACATCCTTTCCTTGTTCCCTTTTGTTTAGGGGAAACCATCCAATTTCTCAACATTTAGTATTATGTCAGCCTTAAAGGGTTTTTTAGATTATCCTTTGAAGATTCCCTCTATTCTTAGATTGCTGAGAAGGATTTTTTAAATCACAAAAGGTTGTAGATTTTGTCAAATGCTTTTTCTGTCTCAGTTGATAGGATCATATGATTTTTGTTTTTTAGTTTGTTTAAATAAAGATTACCTTGATTAATTTTTGGCTGGAGAATTAGCCATACATAGCTGGAGTAAGTTCCACTTGATCACAGTGTCTAGTTCTTTTTCAGCATTGTTGGATTTAATTTGCAAATATTTTGTTGGAATTTTCCCATCCATGTTCCTGAGACATGGATTTGTAGTTTTATTTCTAGTAATATCTTTATCTAATCTTTGTACTGGGGTAATGTGGAATCATAGAATGAGTTAGGAAGTGCTTTCACTGCTTCTATTTTCTGAAATAGATTGAGGAAAATTGATAACATTTCCTTCTTAAATGTTTGGTGGAATTTATCTGTGAATCTGGGCTTGGTGTTTTTCTTTCTTTTAATTCTTTTGTCTTTGAAGTTTATTATTGATTACACTTCTTTAATGAATATAAGTCATCGGTATTTTGTGACTTTAAAAAATTATCATTTTATCTAATTATCAAATTTGTAGGCATGGAGTATTCTTATATTATTTAATATTTATTTAATGTCCTTGGGACTAGGATCTCTCTCTGTCTCTCTGTCTCTCTGTCTCTCTCTCTCACACACACACACACACACACACACACACACACACACACACTCTTAGTCTGGTTAGAGATTTATCAACTACATTGATGTTTTCAAAGAATCATCTTTTGACTTTATTGGTTTTCTCTATTTTCCTGTTTTTAATTTTATTGGCTTTTGATCTATTTTTTTATTTCTTTTTTCTTCTTGCTTTAGAAAAAAGTTGCTCTGCTTATAGTTTCCAGGGTAAAGTATACATTACCAATTTTAGATCTTCTTTTCTAATGCATGCATTTAATGCTATAAAGTTCTCTTTAAACACTGATTTCACTGTATCCATAAAATTTTTCTAGTGATATTTTTGGTTTAATTTAGTTAAGATGTTTTTAAATTTCTCTAGAGACTTCTACTTCGACATATGAGTCATTTTATAAGTGTTTTGTTTAAATTTCAAATATTTAATATTTGCAGATATTCCAGCTATCATTCTTTTTGATTTCTTGTTTAATTACATTGTTATCTGTGAACATAGTTTTAATCCTTTTTATAATTTTACATATGTCAGGGTGTGTTTTATGGTTCAGAATGTGATCTATCTTGATGAATGTTTTGTATGAGCTTGAGAAGAGGCTGCATTCTGCTGTTGTTAGATGGAATATTCTATAAATGTCAAATTGATCAAGTTGATTGATAGTGCTGTTCAGGTCATATGTTTTCTTGCTGATTTTCTGCCTGATTGATCAATTACTGATGGAGGCATGTTGACATCGCCAAATCTAATATTGGATTTGTCTCTTTTTCCTTTTGATTCTATTAATTTTTACCTCCTGCATGTTGACGCTTTCTTTTTAGAGGCACACATGTCAAGGATTGTGTTGTCCTCTTGGTGAATTTACCTCTTTATCTTTAATCTCTGTCCCTAATAATCTCTGTTCTGAAGGCTACTTTTTAAAAAGTTAATATAACTAGTCTAGCTTTCCATTAGTTAGTATTAACATGATATATCCTTCTCTATTTCTTTACTTTTAACCTGTTTGGATCTTTAGATGTAAAGTGAGTTTCTTATAAATAACATAATTGCATCTTGTTCATTTTTTTAATTCCTTCTGGCAATCTCTTTTTATTGGTTTATTAGATCATTCCCATTTTCAGTAATTATCAACATAGTTGTAATAATATCTACCATGTTTATGGCAGTTTTCTATTTTTTACATTGTTGCATTTAATCACTTAATTCATTGTTTCTAACTTTGCTTTTACTTTTAGATCACTTAGGAATACACTCTTGATGTATTCATGATTTTCCCTTCTTCCTGCCAGAGGTATGAGGGGATCTTTCCTGTAAATTCACTATAAGAACATGGATTCAAGTTAGAGGTAAATCCAAAAAAGTTTTGGGACCCACCTACGACTATGTTTCCTGGAAATTTGTCATTCTCATGCTAGTCCACACTCACCGTCTAATAGTTCATCACAATGACCACTTAAGTGTTCCCACCAACTTAGGGCTTAAGTGGCTTTTAGTCTGGGCAAGCAGACTTCAACTGCATCTCTCTTGGTGCACCCGTCTCTCTTTAGATTTCAGGTTGACAGTTTTCCCAGCAACTTTATTTCTCTGATGGGTCCAAGAAAATCATTTTTAGAGATTAAGAAAATAATAGAATGGCAATGACTCTTTCTTTTTCTTTTCCCGAAGCTTTTCATTTTATGATATAAAAGATTATACAGGCATGCACTGCAATTACAAAGATCTACCTCATTTTGTTGCCACCCAAGACTTCCTCTATGTGATGGAACAAGATGGCAGAATAGAACCCTCCAGTGATCATCTCTTTACAGGGACATCAAATGGAACTACTATGTGTGCAAGAAAAAAGCTTCACAATGCTGAAAGAAGCCAGATGAGAGATCACAGTACCTTGTTTTAGCATAATAATAGAAAAGACACATTTAAAGAGGGTAGGAAGTGCAATCTCTATTGCCTACACCACCCTTCCTCTAACTCCAGGCAGCATAGCTTGGAGACAGAATGTGACAGCTTGGAGGAAGAAGAGGGAAGGGCTTTTCCTCTGAGATCTGGAAAGGATGCCCACTCTCACCACTTTTATTCAGCACAGTACTGTAAGTTCTAGCCAGAACAATTAGTCAAGAGAAGGAAATAAAAGACATCCAAGCAAACTGTCCCTGTTTGCAGACAACATGATCATATATATAGAGAGAAAAATATAAAGACTCCACCAAAATACTGTTAAAACTAATACATAAATTTTGTAAAGTAGCAGGATTCAAGATCAGCATATAAATAACGTTTCTGTATGCCAATAACAAACTATCTGAAAAAGAAATCAAGAAAATAATATCATTTACAATAGCTACCAAAAACAAACAAAAAAAAATGAGAATAAAGTTAACCAAGGACGAGAAAGATCTCTATAATAAAAACTACGAAACGTTGATGAAAGAATTTGAAGAAGATGCAAATAAATGGAAAAATATTTCCTGTTTATGAATTAGAAAAGTTAGTAACTGGATTTCGACAGTTTGATGAAATGTCCAGGCTTGGTTCACTTTCAATTTGTTATTACCAGTCTTTACTCAGAATTTAAATCTGTCTCCAGTTTTGGAAAATTTTCAGCCATTTTTCTTTAAATACTATTATATCCAAACACTTTCATTGATCCTTCTGGAGCTCCAGTTGCACATTTGTTAGACCCATTGATATTGTCCCAATATTCTCTCAGTCTTTGACTATTTTTTCCTACTTTTTTTTCTTTGTTCCCCTCATAATGCATAATTTATTTTGAACTATTTTGAAGTTCCTATTTTTGTTGTTGTGTTTTTACCTTCTGCTACTTAACTATTATTGGATATTTTAAAATCAGAAGCTGTAGTTATCAATTCTAGAATTTTTATTTGTTTTTACTTTCTTGGTTGAAATTTCCCGTCTTTTCCTTTATTTCAGTTCTATTTTCATTTGCTTCAAGGAGTATAGTTAGAGGAGCTGCTTTGAAATCTTTATTTGAAAACTGCAATAGCTAAGTACTTAAGTATTGGTATATTTTTATATTTTTGCTGTTTTTTTCCCTTAAGAATAGCTCAAAAATTTCTTTTATTTTTAATTATTTAATTTTTTACATAGTGAATGCTTTCAAATTGTATCCTTGACTTCATGGCTGTTAGGTTGTTTATACTCAGATTTCTTTTATTAACATTTGCAGGATGTTAGTGATTTTAATTTAGCAGGCAATACTTCTAGTTAGAGTTTATTATAGAGATTTGGTATACACTTTACTCATTTCCCCTGAGATTCTTCATCACTCTCCAATCTGTCTGGGTTCTTTCCCTCAGTCCCTCTGACCACAGGGATGGTAGAATTTCTGTCATGGTATTTTTTGCTCAGGTGAGCAACTGAGGTTTCTTCTGGGGGAAAAGTTCCAAAAAAAAAAAAAAAAAAAAAAGCAACAACAACAGCACTGGGAACTTTATTTTCATAGAAGTTCCTCCATAGGTCTTTGACATTTCTTTATGTTTTTAAAGCAATTATGGTGGGGATATTTGGTAAATAAAATTAGAGGATGCTTAGATAGACAATGAATAACGTTTAGTATAAATATGACCCAAGTATTGGAGGAAACATATTTATATTGAGAAACCATTGTTTATTTGAAATTCCACTTTGACTGAGCATCCAGTATTTTGTCTTGCAATTTGATAAACACACTGACGGATTTTATTTCAAACTGTCTTTTCAAGGTGGTTTGTACAGCAAATAGCCTCGGAATATAGAGATAGTGTCTCCCTCCCGAGAATAGGCAAGTTAATTTACTGTCCAATATAATAATGAAAATATCTAGTTCTGCATTAAAGGAAGCTTTCTATGCAGCTATTATATAAAGTTTACGTTCTCTAAGCTCAGAATTTCTCAGCTCTGATGCAAACCTAGTATGTATTCCATATCCACCTACCTGACTCTGCATCTCTCTTTTATTGTTCTGTTTTTTGTTTAATTTTGATTAGAGTTTATAGAGGTTATCACTGGGTGGGATTAGCTTTAGGTTTTATACACTCTTATGGCAGAACTGAAATTGATAATTTAGAAGTTTTAACATTTTTGTAATAATCAATACAAGTAGAAAACATATATAGATGACTTGAATAAAATTATTAGTTAATTTGACAAAAGTAACATTAATAGAATAATATACACAACCACTACAGAACACTCATATTTTACAACTGCACATGGAACTTTCACTAAGTATACCAGATCGTAAAGAAAGTCTTAATAGATTTAAATGGATTAAAATCATAACCATATTGTTTGACCATAATCAATGTAACTAGGAATCAATAAGAAAATGTTAGAAAATATCAAAATGGTTTGAAATTAAGCAAAGATAAGCAAATTCAGTTAAATTTTACTAGATTAAAAGCTCCCTCTTCCTAAATTTTTAAATTAATTTTGACTGAAATTAAACTTGATTTATCAATTTTTCCGTTTCTTCAAGACATATGGAGTCATTTCTTTCTTTTTTGGACAAATTTATTAAAGTATAATTTACATTGCATGCCATTACTCCATTTTAAGTGAACAATTAAATGCTTGTTTGTAAATTTACCAAGTTGTAAAGCTATTCACATAAATCAGTTTTAGAAGATTTTCTTCCCCCTATTAAGACCCCTAATTCCCATCCCCAAATACATTTCAAGCATACCCCTCCCCTTCACAGTGCTCACCACATCCTTCAGATGTGGGTCTACCTCCCCCAACCCCCGAATCCCTGGTGGATACCACCACCATTTGAGCACCGTAGTGTTAATCAGTCAGTAGCAATTTGATGGTGAATAAATGTGGAGCCCATTCTTCTGGTCTTGTGTCACCTCACTTCAAATAATGGGCTCGAGCTCAATCCAGGATAATATAAGCGGTGCTGGCTCACTGTCATTTCTTAAAATTGAGTAGTATTCCATTGTAAACATATACCAAATTTTAATAATCCACTCATGAATTGACGGACACCTGGGTTGTTTCTACGACCTAGCAATAGTGAATTGTGTTGACATAAACATTCGGGTGAAGATGTCTTTATTACAGAATGTCTTATGCTCTTTTGGGTAGATGCCTAAGAATGCTATTGCTGGATCGAGTGGTATTTCTATTTTTAGCTCTTTGAGAAATCTCCAAATTCTTTCCCCCAAAGGTTGCACCAATTTGCAGTTCCACCATCAGTGTAAGAGTGTTCCTGTCTCTCCACAGCCTCGCCAGCATTTGTTGTTTTGGGATTTTTTTGATTGAGGCCAATCTCATTGTGGTTTTGATTTGCATTTCTCTAATGATTAGAGATGTTGAACTTTTTTTTTATGTGTTTGCTAGCCATTATTCTGTCTTCTTTTGAAAAGTTTCTATTCATTTCCGTTGCCCATTTATAAATGGGGTTGTTTGATTTTTTTCTTGTTAATTCTTTTGAGTTCTAGATACATTCTTGTTATTAGACCTTTATCGGAAGAGTAGAGTGCAAATATTTTCTCCCATTCTGTAGGTTGTCTATTTGCTCTAGTGATAGTTTCTTTGTCTCTGCAGAAGCTTTTTAATTTGATCAGATCCCATTTGTTTATTTGTGTTGCTGCAGTAATTGCTTTGAGGGTCTTCTTCAAGAATTCTTTGCCTAGGCCCGGACCAGATGGCTACACCTCAGAGTTTTACCTCGAGTCATTTCCTTTTTAAAATTAGTTTTAAAAAAATCTTCCATTCATGAGTACAGCATAGCATAGGAGCTATTTTCTGTTGGTATATTGAACAAACATTATATTGTTTTGACAAGTTGCTATAAATGTTTCTGAAACTTTACTCTCAACTTTAACCCTTACGTTGTTCAGGGCCAGTGACAGTCTTTCGATTAGCATATTCCTCAGACTTACCTTGTGTACCATTGTTTTATAATCCTTTGTTTCACAGTATTGTATTAGTGGAGCCAGCTCTATCGAATCAAAATATTCAGGGCAGCTCAGGTAGCTGCATTTAAAAACATTCCCCACTGATGATTCACACACAGACTTAAGCTAAGAATAAATAAATAAATAAACTGTTCTGGAGAAATACTCTAAGTATAGCCAGGTTTTAAAACTTTTTTTTTCCTTTTACTTAACTATATTAAAAATGATTCATTTGGCTCCAAGGGCCAGAGGTTGTTATTATTAAAATAATTTAAATATATCTTCATATTGTAACTAAAGAAAATCAGACACTCATGAAATGGGAAAAAGAAGCAATAACAGGGAGAAGTGACCTAAAAAAATTACATGTTGTTAGCAACTGTGAGGTTGAGTTTTAATATTGTTCTCCAAGTCTCTTAACTGATTATATTTTGTCTGCTCTGCATTTCAATTAATAGTTTGTTCTGAAAATAGTGATGAATTGTGTAAGATTCTGAAAATGTTTCCTAATTTTTCAACATCTCATCCTAAGCTATTTTTACCCTGCAGGGTTTCTTTCAGCTTAGTCAGATTATATTATTAACATATGACCCAGTGCTCTTCTATTTTGGGAAAGCATCCTTTTAGGGACTTTCTACTGGTGTATTTTTAAATACTTTATGATAAGGCCACCACCAGAAGAAATTATTCAGAAACAGTTAAGAGATGTGAAACCCTTGCCTAATGCAATCTTAGAGTACCAAGAGAGAAAAGCATATCTTTATATGTGCTTGGCATACAGTCAGAGAAACCATGTCAAACAAGCTTAATTTTGTGTGAATCTCAAAACTTTCTCTGTGAAGCAGCATTTCCTTCATTCCCCACTAAAAAACAACTTTACTTTCCCTTAGTTTTAGATATTATTTTTCACCTTGTCTTTCATTTTGCATTTGAAGTGGTTAGAAATATATTCACGTACCACATCATGACTTTTCCATAAAGGATAAAGCACATATATGACGATGGTCCCATAAGACTATAATAGACATACTCTTGCCCCTGAAGACCTTCCAGTGGGACAAGATGTAGAGGTGATATTGATGATCCTGATCCATGTCTAATGTGTGTGTTCATATTTTAGTTTTTTAAAAAAAAGTTTTAAAAAGTAAAAAAACAAATTAAAAAATAGAAAAAGCATATAGAATAAGGATTCAAAGAAATAAAATATGTTTGTACAGCTATACAATGTGTTTGTGTTTTAGCTAAGTGTTCTTACAAAAGAGTCAAGGTTAAAAAATATTAAAAATTGTAAAGAAAAAGTTACAATAAGCTAAGGTTAATTTATTATTAAAGAAAGAAAAATATTTTTTAAATAAATTAAGTGTAGCCCAAGTGTCAGTGTTGTATAAAGTCTACAGTAGTGTAGACTTTAATGTCCTAGGCCTTCACAGTCACTCACCACTCATTCACTGACACAACCAGAGCAACTTCCAGTCCTGAGAGCTCCATTCATGATAAATTGCCTATGCAGGTGTACCCCTTTTTATCTTTAATACTATATTTTTACTGTACCTTTTCTATGTTCATATGTGTTAACATACACAAAGACCATTGTGTTAAAATTTCTTGTGGTATTCAGTAGAGTAACATGCTGTACAGATTTGTAGCCTAGGAACAATAGGCCATTGCGT
Source organism: Lepilemur ruficaudatus (assembly GCA_963574885.1). NCBI lineage: Eukaryota > Metazoa > Chordata > Mammalia > Primates > Lepilemuridae > Lepilemur > Lepilemur ruficaudatus. The sequence goes on along the minus strand of CAUYRT010092477.1, from coordinate 14,677 downwards.
ACAGCATAGGGGTGTAGTAGGCTATACCATCTAGGTCTGTGTAAGTATACTTTATGGTGTTTGCATAATGATGAAATTGCCTACCTGCATTTTTCCGGAATGAATCCTCATCATTAAACAATGCATGACCTATATTTCACTTCTTCACCATTGAAGTAAGTTTGCTGAACTCTGTACTATTTACTTGAAGATGCAGAATGTGCCATTCATGTTCTACTGATTAGAGGTTAGTTGGTTGCACATATTGTATTAATCAATGTCTGCTTAATTCATGTTGTGCTACATGAAGTATGTGGTGGCTGTTCAATTTAACGAGTTAGTGCCCAGCATTGTTTCAGAAAACACTAAAAGACCAAGAACTCCTTATTAAATTTTATTTACAACAAGGGTAGGGGAAAAAATGGTTATGAAACAGCCCCCTGCATAAATCCTAAAGATCCAAAATGCTTTAAATATCATGCTAATATATTGGTTCTTACAGGGATACAGTGGTTTTAATTAGTGTAAAATTATACACCTGTCCCAGGTTGACACCAGATTTATGTGTGTACACATTCTTTGGACTTTATAAATCCTTGTAGGTGACTTCATTAGTATATTTGGTCAAATGTGTTTGTTCATATGTCACTCAATACTTAGTATTTAGTGATCATAGAAATAACATCCTCTTTACTCATTCATTTTGTATTCAGTCATTAAGTTAATACAAATGTATAAAATATTCCTTCTATGTTAGCCCATAAGATAAACGAAAATGACAAACACATAGTTTCTGACTCCTAAAGAGGCTTAAAGTTGAGAGAATTTAAGGCTTCCAGTAAGAAGACAGAAATGTGTGGAAGATTATGCCTCTTAATATTAGGTTTTAGTAATGAGAAAAATATAGTTAGAATTTAATTTTAGACTATATGACAAAAAAATAACATTTAGATATATATATATATTTTTTTTTTTTTGTGGAAGAGACATATATTTTATGAAGTAATTCAATCCTGGTTTTTAACTTTCCATGAGGAGAACTCTCTGTTAGAATAATCTTTCTGTGCCTTGTAACCTCACTCATTTCTCCCCAGGGCTGGAGCAGTGACTTAAGCTCTTTCTTCTTGAGTTGAAGAAAAAAACCAGTCTTGAGTTGCTCAACTTTTCCCTTTCTTGGATGACCACTGCCTGAATAAAATATATAAGCTTTTATATTCCCCCACACTAAAGTTTTCCAGGGATAAGCCACTGCACAATGGCATTTTCAGTGCTGCTTATAACTAGGTGACTGATTTTCGTCTCATGAATAAAAGTCATAAGAATGAATATCCTTCTCTTTGCCCCAATTTTAGGGGGAAAGCATCCAGCCTTTCAATATAATGTTAGCTATAGGTTGTTTCTTGTTTTTATTTTGTTTTGCTTTTAGTTACATTTTATCAAGTTGAGGGGTTACCATTTATTCTTATTTTTCTGAGATATTTTTCTTTTAAATCGTGTGGCTATTGGATTTTGTCAGATGATTTTTCTGCATTGATTGACATGATCATATGATTATATTAAATTCTTTATCCTGTTAATATGGTAGTTTACTTTTAATTTTTAATATTGCACCAGACTTTCATTCTTAGAATAAGCCCAACTTGGTCATGAAGTATAATTTTTGTACATATTGTTCAATTAATTTTTATTTTACTGTTTCTGTTAGAGACAGGGTACAGTGGCCCAATTATAGCTTACTGTAACCTCAAACTCTTGCACTGAAGTGATCCTCTTACCTCAGCCTCCAGAGTAGCTAGGACTACAGGAACATGCCACTATGCTTGGCTATTTTTTAAACATCTCGCTATATTGCTCAGGATAGTTTTGAACTCCTAGCTTCAAGTGATCTTCCTGTCTCAGCCTATCAAAGCGCTGTGATCGCTGGTGTGAATCACCACCGCATGCCGATATTGCTAAATTATATTTGAGAAATTTTAAGTATTTTGGGTCTGTATTAATGATATTAGTCAAAATAATTTTGTGTTATGTTTCTCTGATTTTAATTTTATAATAATTCTATATTAATAAAATAAGGTGGGAAGTGTTCCTTTCTGTGATGGTCTTTTGATGTGTCAGTTTACAATACCAGATTTTTCAATCAAATGCTAATACGATATTGCTGTGAGGCAATTTTGTATATGTAATTAAAGCCAAAATTAGTTGACTTTAAATAAGGAGGATAGTCCTAGACAGTCAAAGTTGACCTCATTCCATCATTATTTGAAAAGTCTTAATAGTTTATGCTTCCCTGATGAAGAAAAGAAAATCCCACCTGTGAACAGTAGCTTTGATCTGTAACAAAAGTTCCAGCCTGTCTCTCCTGAAAACCTGTGCTGTCCATTTTGGACTTGCCTACTAAGATTGCCAACTAATGACCCAAAAGTTTCTTTTATTTTCCTGAAAAAAAGCTTTTCATCTTCTGGAACCATAAAGTTAAGAATTCTGAAAACCAAATCCAGAGTCTTACCTTGTGAATGGCTGAATTGCAATGCTTATTCAATCCCAACCTTGCAGGTTGTCTTTGTTAAAGTAAGGGCATTAATTGGGAAAGAGTGAGATTCTAAAAATTGAAATAGGGACAAATGTACATGAAACTGGTGGAAGTTGAATTCTTCTGAGTCTTCTTTGCCGGTAGAAGTCCTTCCACCCCTGTCTGAGAAGTTTAGCCTTCCATTGCCTAAAGAACCTATAATGACCTCTGATGAAGTTGCCTTGCAAGGCGTGACTGATTCTCTTCAAGACCTATTTCTGACACCCCCATTTGCAATTTGGTTCAAGTCCCAGCAGACCCCCAAAGAGTGCGGTGAAATAGTGTGACCAATGATGAGGTGTGTGACACACCAAGGTACTGCATGATTGTTTCCAATTCACATAGGCATAAATGTGGGGAATATGTGTGGGAATGGCTATTAAGGGTATGGGAAAATTAGGAAAGGCACATAAAGTTAGATCAGGGCAAATGTATTGATAGGGGTTCACTATTCAGAGATTCAATATTTTAGCTTAAGGGGTTAGCAAGGATGTGTTTGGTTGGTTGGCTAAAACATGGACCAAAGACAGCCTACACTAAATGAAGTTCAAATGTCAGAAATTCTTTGGTATACTGTCTAGGAAGGTATCTATTGGCTTAGGGAAATTATAATTTTACAGTGTATTACTTTGTATGATGTGCTTACACATGCCACAGGGCGGTCCAGACAACATAGGTTTCACTACAATTGTGAGAAATAAATTTGTGTGGAGAGCCCCAGCATTTTTGAAGAGCTTTGTGGTCCCTCTTCCCCGTAATTCAGAAATCACAGTGGGAACTGCTACCATTAAACTAAATGTTAATGGGGATAATGGGATCTCTGGCGACAGGGGATAAATGGCAGTATTTAATCACCAAAGACAAGGTGGTTTGTGTTATATATGTAAGAGCCAAAGTGATAATAAGAATAGTCTGACTTGTAGGATCTATGATGTTAGCTAATTCATTATGGTATTCCTAGAAAATAAATAGATGGGCAGTCTACCAAGTTCTTAATTTGTCGGGATAAGCAGAGATTGCTAGATCTGTTATATAGAATTCCCCACACAAATTGTTCCAGCTGGTTTAGAAAGCCAGAATCTTGAAAGGAAGGGAGGTCATTTGGGAAGAATCTGGGAAGGGAAGAGCCCTGTTATATATCTGAAAAATTATACTGTTAGTCTTTTGTAATCATTACCCAAATGGCACCATGGCTATTATCCATAAAAGCCAAGTGGAAACCACTAGAACTGTCTCGACCTAGAAAAATAGTAAATCAAAAGCAATGAAGCATTTTTGGAGGTACTGTAGAGATTAGTGCCCCACTGTCAAGGGCTTAATAGGTGTAGGGTGATGACCACACACCCTTTCAGATTATCTATCTGGCCTGTGCAGAAATAGATGGATCTTGGAGAATGACATCGAAGTATTGTCAACTTAATAAGGCAATTTAGCCAATTGCAACTTCACTTTTATATGTAGTTTCATTACTTGAGAAAATTAACACATGCCTTGGTAACTGATATACCACTATTAATTTGACTTTTTTTTTTCTCTAAACCTATTAGTGATTACCAACAGAATTGTTTTCAGCTGGCAAGGTCAAAAGTACACATTCACTGTCCTCTGTTAGGAGTATGTCAATCTCTATCTCATAATTTAGTTCATAGGGACCTTGATTACTTTTCTCTTACATGAGACATCTTGATGGTTCATTACATTGATAATATTATGTTGATGGAACCTGGTGAGCAGAAAGTGACAACTACTCTAGATGTATTGGCAAAATATTTGCATGCAAAGGTGGAAAATAAGTCTGGAAAAAATTCAGGGGCCTTGCACATCAATGAAATTTTAGTGGTGTGTGGCATATTGAGATACCCATTCAAAGGTAAAGAATAAATTATTGCTCTTGGCCCCTTTGCCACCAATAAAGAGGTATAATGGTTAACAGTGGTTTTTGGGATTTAGAGGCAACATATTCCTTATCTGGGCATGCTACCCAGGCCCATTTTCTGAGTGACCCAAAAAGATACTAGATTTGAGTGGAGCTAAAAACAACAGAATGTTTTGCACCAGGTCCAGGTTGCTGTCCAAGCTGCTCTGTTATTCTTTAACTGAAAAAGAGAAAAGTCAGGCCTGATTTACAGATGGCTCTATGCGATATGCAGACAATACCAGAAAGCACTGCAGCACTATGATCTCTTTCTGGAACACCCCTAAAAAACAATGGGGAAAGGAAATTCTCCTAGTTGGCAGAAATTTTATTAGCGCATCTGGTTGTTTATTTTGTTTGGAAGGAGAAATGGCTAGAGGTAAATATTTATAGCAATTCAATGGCTGTGGCCACTGGTTTGGCTAAACTGCAGTAGAACTATAAGGAACATAATTGAAAATAGGTTACAAGGAAATCTAGGGAAGAGGTATGTGGATACACTTCTGTGAATGGACAAAGAATTAAAAATGTTTGCTTCTCATATATGAATGCTTGCTAAAAGGTGACCTCAGAAGAAAAGAGTATCAATAATCAAGTGAATACGGTGACCTGTACTGTGGATACCAGTTATCCTCTTACCCAGCAATTCCTATCACCGTGACATGGGCTAATGAACAAAGTGGCCATGGTGGCAAGGATGGAGATTTTGCACGGGATCAAGAACATGGACATCCACTTATCAAGGTCAAATCGGCTACAGCCACTGATGCACGCGCCATCTGCCAGCAGTAGAGACTGATGCTGAGTCTCTGATATGGCACCATTCCTTTGAATGATAAGTTAGCTACCTCTTGGCAGGTTTATTAAAATGAACTGCTTCTATCATTGCAGGGGCAGTGTTTTGTTCTTATGGGAACAAACACTCAGATGTATATTTGGCTTCCCTGCATTTAATGTTTCTGCCCAAACTACCATCCATAAAATTATAAAATGCCATATCCACCTTCATGGTATCTCTCACAGCATTGTTTATAATTAAGGAATCACTTCACCACAAATGAAGTGTGTATATAATGCTTATATAATTCCTTGGTTGAACCACGTTCCCCATCATATTCAAATAGCTGTCTTTATGGAATGGTGGTATCCTCTTATGAAGACTAAGTTAAATTATTAGCTTGAGGGTAATACCTTTCATGCCTGGACATATGTTGTATGTACGTGTTCTAAATCAATGTTTTAATATATGGTGATGTTTCTCTTATAAACAGGATTTGTGATTCCAGGAACCACAAATTAGAAATTAAAATGGCTTCTTTCATTATCACCCCTAGAGATTCACTAAGAAAATGTTTTAGTTTTGCTCTCATGACCTTAGCCTCTATTAGCTTAGACATCTTAGCACCAAATGGAGGAATGGTTGGATGAGAACACACTATAATTATTCCATTGAACTGGAAGTTGAGACTGCCACTTGGACACATTGGATGTTGAATTTTATTCAGTGTTTTTTGGCATCCATTGAAATGACCTTATGGTTTTTGTCTTTAATTCTGCTAATATGCCTTAATTAACATTTGTTGGTTTATGTATGTTGAATCATTTTTTCATTCCTTGGATGAATCCCACTTGATAATGGTGAATGATCTGTTTAATGTGGTGTTGAATGCATTTTGCTACATGAAAATTTTTGCATCTATGCTCATCAGAAATAATGGCCTGGAATTTTCTTGTTGTTGCATCTTTGTCCTGTTTGGGTGTCAGTATAATGCTGGCTTAGTAGACTGAGTTTGGAAGAATTCCATCCTATTCAATATTTTGGAATAGTTTAGGTAGAATTGATATTCTTTAGAATAGGTTCTTTGTTAAATGTTTGGTAGAATTCAGCAGCAAAGCCATCTGGCCCTGAGCTTTTCTTTGATGGGAGACATTTTATTACTGTTCTACTCATTACTTGTTGTTGATCTGTGCAGGTTTTCTTTCTTTGTGGTTCAATCTTTCTAGGTTTTATGTGTCCAGGAATTTATCCATTTCTTCTAGGTTTTACAATTTATTAGTATATAGCTTTTCATAATATTCTCTAATGAACTTTTGTATTTCTGTGGTACCAGGTGTAATGTCTCCTTTTTAATCTCTTGTCTTAAACATTTAGATATTGTTTTCTTTTCTTGGTGAGTCTAGTGGAAGATTTGTACATTTTGTTTTATCTTGAGAAAACTTTCAATTTTTTGTTTTATTGATATTTTCTATCTTTTTAGTCTCCACTTATTTTGTATCTATGTAGATTTTATTATTTGTTTCCTTCTGCTAACGTTGGGTTTGGTTTGTTCTTGCTTTTCTAGTTCTTTGAGGTGCATTTTTAGGTTACCATTATTTTCTTTTAGATTGGGGAACTCCCTTTAGCATTTCTTGTAAGACAGGTCTGGTGGCAATAAATTCCTTCAGCTTTTTTTTCTGGAAAAGTTTTTATTTCTCTTTCATATTTAAAGGATAGCTTTATTAAGTATAGTATTCTCAGGAGTTTTTTCTTTCCTTCGGAACTTTAAATATGTCATCCAACTCTTTCCTAGACTATAAGGTTTCTGCTGAGAAGTCTGCTGCCAGACATGTCAGAGCCCCTTTACATGGTATTTGCTTCTTTTCTGGTGCTGCTATCGAGATACTCTCTCTGCCCTTACCTTTGATAGTTTGATTATTATATACCTTGGAGTAATATTGTTTGTGTTGAATCAGCTTGGTGTTCTTTGGCCTTCTTTTACCTGGATATTCGTATCTTTCTCTAGATTTGGAAAGTTCTCTGTCATTATATCTTTGAATAAACTATCTACCTCTATATATTTTTCTACTCTCTCTTTAAGGCCAGTGACTCTCAGATTTGCCCTTTTGTAGCTATTTTATAGATCTTGTAAACTTTCTTCATTCCTTTTCCTTTTTTTTTCTTTTCTGTTTATTTTCAAATGGTCTTTCTTTGAGTTTACTAATTCCTTATCCTGATTGATCAGTTCTTGTTGAGACACACTGATGCATTTTTTCAGATCATCATTTGCATTTTCAATTCCAGGATTTGTTTAATTTTTCTTTTATTATTTCAATTTCTTTGTTAATTAAAAAAAATCTAAATTGCTTTTCTGTGTGCTTTTTTTTTTTTTTAAGTTTGTTAAGCTTCCCCAAAACAGCTATTTTGAATTTCCTTTCTGCAAGATCACAGATATGCATCACTCCAGGTTGGCCAGTGATGCCTTCTTTAGTCCATTTGTTGAGGTCCTATTTTCCTGAATGTTCTTGATGTTTGTAGGCATTCATTGATGTCTGATCACTGAAGGGTTAGATATTTATTCCTGACTTCACAGTCTGGTCTTGTTTGTGCACTCATTTGACACTTCTTATAAAAGCATTTTAAATGTGTGGCAGTTGTCAAATAACTTTTCCCAAGGTAAATTATTGTCATTTTAAAGGACCAAGGCTGTAGTAGAAGCTCTCTACTTTTGGTGAGAATTACTAAACTAAAAGAAACATGAAGATGGCAGAAAAACGGGAGGACAGTCAATGAGAACCTGTCAAACATTGATGTCCAATGTCTTTATCTCTCCCTCTCAACACACACATGTAAACACAAATAAAATTAATAAGAAATGTAAAATCTATGGAATGTAAAAAATGCTATCATGACTACCAAGTGAATTTAGCAATGTTGCTCAATAATCAATAATGAAAAATAAATACCTTTTTATATCTTAGCAATGAATAAGAAAGAGTAAGAAAAATACCACTTTAATTACCATAAATAATATAAAATACCTAAGGATAAATTTCTAAAAATATGCAGTACCCATACACTAATACCTACAAAACATTACTGACAAAAACCAAAGAATACCTAAATAAGCAAGGAGATAAACTCTATCCATAGATTGGAACACTCAATATTTTTAAGATGCCTCTTCTGTCCAATTTCATTATAGTTTCAAGGTGATCACAATCAAAGTCCCAGGAGACTTGATTGTAACAATAGACAAGCTGATTTTAAAACTCATATGGAAATATAAAGGGTCTAGAACAGCCAACAAAACTTTCAAGAAGAACATAGTAGAAGGATTGGCAGGACCTGATTTCTATGTTTGTTTTAGGATAAAATGCCTAGTCTCTACAAAAGCAAACAAAATCTGTGAATATAATATAGATTGCAGTGAATCTATAGAACAAATTAAGGACAGATGCCAGTATAATAATATAGTCTTAGAATCTATTAGCATCGTATATATCTCTATTTGAACCAGGGAATGACAAACATTTTCTGTAAATATCAGACATTCAATATTTTAAGCTTTTTGTGACACATATTTTTTCTGTCATAGATAGATAGAAATAGAAATAGTATATATATATAGTATATATATGTTTACATATATATACTATATATGTATATATATATAATTTCCTTAAAATGTGAAAAATTGTTTAGATTGAGGGACATACAAAACAGGCAATGGACCAGATTTGTCTGCAAGCCATAGTTTGCTAACTTGATTTAGATAATCGTAAGTGACACTACAATATTTGTACTTTTCAGGGAAATGGTCTTACACATCATTGATAAATGTATTTCTGAGATTACAGTTTCGGCATCACTATAAAATGAATTGTTTTGAATTTAATTTTCTATGTTTCTGTTGCTCGTAAATAAAAGAACAAGTAATTATTTTATTGATTTTGTGTCCCATACCTTGCTGAATCGCTTCTTACTTATAGTAGATTTTTGTACTTTGCTTAGGTTTCTCTGCATAAAAAATTCAGTTTTCCATTAATAATGGCATTGTCAATTCTACCTTTGTGTCTTTTATTTTCTAATTTTTAATTATTGTATGGAACATCACTGTGAGAATAATAATAACTAGGAGTGGTAACCTGGGCTGTTCCTTGATCTCACGGAGGATGTACTTAAATTTAACCGTTTATTATGGTACTTACTCTTGGTTTCTTCATAGATGAGTTTCTACTAGATCGAAGATGATTGGATCTCTTTCTAAATTATTGAGAGTTTTTTTATCATAAATGGATATTGATTTTGCTTAAGGCTTTTTCTGTGTATAATAAGATGAACCTGTGATTGTTCCTTATTCTATTAGTGATGATTTATGTAGACAGGTGCTTTTTGTTGATGTGATGAGACTCACTTGGTTTTGATTTGTATAGTGATGGGTTTCACTTGTAAGTTCAGGAGTTATTAGCTGTAATTTTATTTCTTTGTAATGTGATTTTTTAAAACATAATTGATTAATAATTTTAACTAATTACTATTTTGGCATCCGAAATGAGTTAAGAAATGTTTTTCCTTACTTTTTTCCCTAAAAGACTGTAAATTTTTTATTATTCATAAATGTTAAGTGCAATTTATCACTGAAGGCATCTGGGCATAAGGTTTTATTTGTAAGAAGAAGCCTTTACTTCATAAGTTAATGTATTTCTAAAACAAACATTACACTATTTTGACTTTCAGATTCTTCTTGACTCATTTTGTGAACTATATTTTTTACAAGAAAAGTACTTTGTCAGCCAGGATGTCTGAGTCATTAGCTGAAGTTGTTCATATTCTTTATTAGGTTTTGTAGATGATGTCTTGTGATTTTCTCTTTCATTTCTGATATTTGTAATTTGTGTGTTCTCTCCCCCTTCCATGGACTAGTTTGCCTAGAGGTTTATCAATTTTATTATCTTTATAAAAGATCATCTTATAGGTTTGCTGATTTTGTCACTGTTGTGTTTTCTATATTATTATTGCTGCTATTATTTTTATTTACTTCCTTCTACATAAACTGGGCTTAACATATTCAATATTTTTAAAAAATCCTTAAGTATGGAAATTTAAATTCCTATTTTAGATATTTCTTTTTTAAAAAATATAATTTTAAAGGTAAAAATATTGCCATATACATGGTTTTAACTGCATCTCAGAAATTTTTATATGCCATGTCTCATCATTCAGTTAGAAATATTTTGTATTTTTCTTACGTCTTCTACTTTACTACATTATTTTGAGGTGTTTTGCTTAATCTTCAAATATAGAAAAAATTTCTAAATATATTTTTATCAATAATTTTAAATTTATTCCTTAAATATGTAATTTCCATGCTTTGAAATTTAATGTGATTTTTTTCATGTTTTTGGTGAATGCTTCATGTGTACTTAAGAAAATATGTGTATTCTGCAGGTGTTGGGTTTAGTCTTGTATGCTTGCTAATTAGGTTTCTTTAGTGATAGCTTTTCAAATAGAATACATTCTTCTTAATTTTCCACTTTGTTCTATCAATTATTTTGAGAATAGTGTCAAAATCTTCTGTTTTCTTTGTATTTTTTTCTTAATTCTACCTAATTTTGCTCCATTCAGTTTGAAAATCTCTTAGAAGCATTCACATATAGAATTATTGTCTTTTTCATGAATTAAATGCTTTCATTATGAAATGTCCCTTTTTATCAGTTAATATTCCTTATCTTTAAATTTTTTACTACTTTGCATGATATTAAGCTACATTTCCCCTGTGCTTTAGGTTTTATGAAGTTCTTAGATTTGTGATTTCATCTTAAAATACCATTTTAAAAATTTCATCCATTTTCTTCTTCATATCTATATTATTTCTCCATTTTTTTCCTATCTGATCTTTTGGAATTCCAATCATTCATTTGTGGGATGACTTGATATTGGTCCCAAAATCAGTAGTGTTATGCTATATTTTTTCAGTCTTCTCTTTTTCTATATTTCATACTTTTTATTAACCCATCTTCAAGTTTATTAATTTTTTGCATAGTATTTAATAATTTTATAGGCCAATTCAATGAATTTTTAAATTTGATATTTTTAATTTGCAGTTCTATAATTTGATTTTGTTGCTCCATTATGTTTTCAGATCTTTCCTGAAATATGTCATCTATTTGGTTATTGCAGTAACCATATCCTCTAAATTTTATGTTCATAGTAGTTATTTTTTAAGTATCACTTTTACAAATTTTATTATCTATATAATCAATGGATAATCTTCTGTAGATCTGTTTTATTCTCTTGATTTTGGGCCAAAATGTTTCTAATTTCTAATATTTCTAGATGATCTGTTCAAAATAACACAAGAGATATATCTGATTTTTTTTAACAGTTTCATTGTGATATAATTCACATGCCAAATGTATACTTGAGTGATTTTAGTATATTCAGGGATAAGTACATCATCCCCACAGCAAATTTTAAAAGGTTTCCGTCACCTGAAAATGCGTATGTATATCTATGCCTGTATCTATACCTACATGCACACAGACACACACACTTTTGGTATTGACACATATAACTACCCCAAGCCCTTAGCAAGCATTAATATGATTTTTTTTTGTAGATTATCTATAGATTTCTCTTTTTTGGAAATTTTATATAAAAGAAATAATACAGTATGTAGTTTTTTATGAATGACTTCTTTCATATAGCATACCATTTTTAATGTTCATCCATGTTCTAATATGTATTTTCTTCTTTTTATGGCTGAATAATGTTCCATAGAATGGGTATACCACATTTTTTTAATCCATTTGGAAACCAAGCATCATGATAATGCAGGAGATTGGATATTTCTACTTACCAACCCTGTTCCACTCTTGCTTTCTTGTGGGAATTCTGAGGTTGGAGGAGAGTAGTGCCTGAGGAATGTTTAGGTTGAGCAATGTATGTTGATAATTGAATATTTCCCAGACTCTGATTCTTCCAGCCAATCATAGTATTGATAAAATTTTGACTTTTTCCTTCTTGACTCTGAAAACCATCATTCTTCTCACATTTCTCCTCTAATATTGATGACTCTGTGGTTCTTTACCCAAAGATGAAGGGGTTTGTTTCAATGAAATTCAATTCGTTAAGCTCTGTTTACATTCTTTGCTATTCAATATTGTTGTAAAACAAAATTGTCACTTTTACTGTGTCTGGTTGTTTCATACCATCCTCAAAGATCAACAGTCTTTTATGTCCTATGTCCTAATTGGAAAGAGAAGTTCCAGGCTCATAAATACTTTTGTACTATGAGTTTGGGGAAAAATTAAGTGGTTTATAAATGGAATATTAATCACGCTAAATGTGTAGTGATTGCTACATAGAGTTTCTCATCTTCATTTATTTTTTTTCCTAAAATGGGCCTTTCTAAGGTGGGCAGATGGTTTGATTAACTACTGCTTTAAGGTGGTTTCAACATGAAATTTAATTCCATTTTCAAAGTGCCAATATGCAATTGAAATTAGTACCTGGATACAAGTTGTTTTCCATGTCATTTTTTACACTGTCCTGTTTTTGGAAGGTAGGGGATTGTATGGAGTAAGGTTGTTTTGTTTCAGAAATGGGAAATTCAAACAGGTACACTCACTTCTAACCTAACCAAAATGTGTGTGTGTGTGTGTGTGTGTGTGTGTGTGTGTGTGTGTGAACTTAAGGAGTCCTGAAAACTTGAAGGATACTGGAAATCTCAAGGAGTTTATCACTCAGCATTCCTTCTTTCTTTCTCTCAAATCAGGCTTACTTTTAAACCTCATTTTGTTAAACTTGTTTGACCAAAAAAGAGAGGAAAAATACATATTTTGCTGCTGACACTGCCCTGACTCCTGATAGAGCCAGCAATTTCCAAATTTGATCCAAGCTTAATTGACAGATCTCTTAATAGTAAGCCAAGGAATCCTCCCCTCCCCCCCCAAAAAAAATCCCATTTTTTTCCTGGTTGTTAGAATAGAGAAACCCACACCATATTAAGTTCCTTTTGAATTATGATGCCTATGATTTAAATTGTTGAAATTGTTGGTACATGTACATCTTGTAATTACAGTAGAAAAAATAAAAGTCTAGTGAGTTTCATTTCTACTAGAAATAGTAACTATGGTTCATGCAGAACTTGAAGCTAAATTATCAATTACTACACAGTAGATAGGAGGCCCAGGAACTGGGAATTAATCACAAATTGTTATCCTTTGGATTTGCAGTTGTTTGTGGATCATGGCTCTCCCATCATCCATTTTCTCACCTGAGACACATGACAAAGAGGTTCCTCTTCAGAGTATCTCATAGGAAAGAGATTATTAGTGTCTACTTTGTTGAACTAGAAAATAATATGAAAATCAAAATATCTGGGAAGATCATGGATTGAATAGGGTGGCAGAATTTTTTAATACAGATAACCCAATCTGAATTAATCACCTAAACATGCAGGAAGGGAAGAAGCCAATTCAAAAAGCTGAAGTACAAAGTCAAGACTTTGAAAAACTTACAAAGAAATAGAAACTGAGAATGACAGTTCAGATAGACAAATGGAAAGACAATTTTGGATGAATATAAAAGACAGTCTACTGATTGGTAAGATTTTTCTGCAGTATTTCAGATGATGCATTGCCAAGCCTGCTCTGATGAAAGAACTGTGGGCAGAGTGTACAAAAATGAGTTGACATTGCAATAAATAGCATTAAAATATTTGCTTGTTATCCTAGCTGGACAAATTTGTTGCACATTAATTAAATTATACTAGGCTCTCATGAAATGATTCCAAAAATTATATGTGATGCCAATAACTCATTAAGGATGTCTGGTGTGAACCTAAGCTGGATGCATTTAAAAGCATTAACATTTTTCCATGCTTTTACTCTTGGGCTTAGAAGAAAATCTGAAATATGAGAACGAAAAAGGATGTTAAACCTAGGGGCTTATGGTTTTCTGTAGGATAGCCTTCCTAGTGTCTTTTTCCCTAGGTAGAATTTATTTATTTACAAATATATTTATCTTCAAATCTAAGAGCAATAGAAAAAAATTCTTATTTCAGAACCTTCAGAAAGGTAAGCAAGGTATCACTGAGACAAATATATTGGTGTTGTGTGTATATATTTTGTATTTAATTCAAAGTTGTGTGTTTATATGGACCCCCCCACTATCCGTTCCCTTCCCTTCCCTTCCCTTCCCTTCCCTTCCCTTCCCTTCCCTTCCCTTCCCTTCCCTTCCCTTCCTTTCCTTCCCTTCCCTTCCCTTCCCTTCCTTTCCTTCCCTTCCTTTCCTTCCCTTCCTTTCCTTCCCTTCCTCTCCTTCCCTTCCTCTCCCCGCCCCGCGCACCGCCCCTCCCCGTCCCCTCCCGTCCCTTACGTTTTTTTTTTTTATTTATTTTATATTAATTTTAATTTTATTTTATATTTATTTTTAAAAAAAAAATATAAAA